>JACXGI010015250.1:0-17708 GCA_016801175.1 Esox masquinongy
ACACACACACACTCTAACCAAACTCCCAGTCGGCAGCTTGGCAAACCCCTAATCTCTGCAGACTCTACACAGTATAATCTTTAACACTTACCGGGCCAGCAACAAAAGACATGATAATGTGCTTTATATAGAGACTGTTTTAATCGGCTTAAGACAGAGCCAAGTATCTGTACGGAGTCAGATTCTGAGTCACATGAGACAAGAAGGTAATACATTAACATAGATAAGATGCTGAAAGCCATCTCAAATTAAAATCCGGCCGGGATATATAGCAAGATGACGTGGGATTTGCGGCTTTACAGAAGGCAATTAATTTGGGGCAAAAATAAACCTAGTAAGCATTCATGCTTTTTTCCACCCTCCTACAGTATAAATGGGGAAAGAAGCGAGAGAAGAGGGAGGAGAGATGTGAGTGGGAGGAGAGAGGGAGAAAAAAGGGGAGGTTAGACGCGAGGAGGGTGAGAAATCCCAGGAAAATGAGAGAAGGCGGGGGAAGAAGAAAGGAGCGCTCCTTCCGGGTCTCCCCAAACCTCACGCAGTATGTAGGTAAGGAAGCTAAGCTTTCTGGGGGGCGGGGGGGGCTGGGATGGGAGGACGGGAAGTGTTGCACACGCCTCGTGGGTCAGTTCTATCTCTTTCTTGCCCTGGCTGGCTCCAACACATGACCAACAGAGACCCAGCTTTGGGAGCGCAGGCAGAGCGCACTGCCTCGTGGCCTAGATCACTCTCGTAAATCGACTGCTGTACTTGGGAGGATGGGACAGACAACATGGCCATGTTGACAATGAACTTGGTTGAGGATCAGAGAGCTTTCTCTTTCTCTCTTTTATCTTGCTCTCTATCTATTTCTCAATCACATGCATTACACTGCTGCTTTATCCACTGCGAGTCAATCACAACACTACAGACAGACAGGGGACCGACTGGTGTGTGTGTGTGCGTGTGTTTGCGCCTCTGAGTGTCTGATTTACTCCCGGTGTGAATCTCAGGGGCAATTAAGAGCTTCATGCCTATTGAACACATCGCAGGCCCTTTCTATGGCATATTGTAAGAAGTGTATAATGCACACAATCAGAGCAGCCGGAAAGAGCTATGGAAAGAACACCTATACATTACATTTACAATGGTAGACAGAGTTATTCAGAATCAATGAACATCTGTGGGAAAAGAAGACAGGTGGAAGAAGCCTTCTCATTGAAATGTGGGTGTAATGAGATGGAGAGAGACAGACAGACATAGAGACAGAAAGAGATATACTGAGAGATTGGCAAAGAGATATAAAAGGAGCAACACACAGAAAGAGAGAGGCCGAAAAACAGAGAGATATAAAGGGAGAAACAGAGAGAAAGAGACAGGGACAGAATTGAAAAGACCGAATAACAAAGACAGAGACATCGATAAAAGAAATGCAAGAGAGAAATGAAAGACCGACAAGCAGCCTAGCGAAGAACACCAGGCAGACACTAGATACACATACACAGACAAACATACAGATAGTCACCACAGAAAGACAGAAACACAGACAGTCCCCCCCCAGGCAGACAGACAGACAGCCAGACAGTCTCTGAAGCCTGTCAGACAGACAGCAACCCAGACAGAAGGACAGGCAGTCACTCCAGCCAGACATACAGAGAGACAGACACCTCAGCCAGACAGAGAGATGGTCTTGGTGGTGTTTACCAGAATCATGTGTCCGGTGGAGATATCCATGTTGGAGTGGGCGGGTTCCTCAGACCAGGAGGACGTGGAGCTTCGGGCCGATGGGCTGACCATGGTCCCGCCGTCGCTGAACTGGGACGACACACTGTTGATCCGTGACGACACACTGTGCATGGGCTCTGGGCGCTCCGTCGGGGGCTTGACTGCCATGCGCTGTCGACACAGTTCCTAGGGGAGGGTAGAGGGATCCATCAATTTGAACGGTGCAATATCGTATTCGCTAACGTGCATACTAACATCTGCAGATGCACACTAACAGCTCGCGCGAAGTTGGCGGCTTAGCGCGCACGATTGGTGGCTTAGCGCGGCTTAACACAAAGTAATTGTGGTATTTTGCTATAGTAGTATTACTGAAATATGATTACAGCCGTATGTAAGGAACACTGAACTAGTTTTTACATTTTGTCCAAGACAAGAAGTTCTAACGATTATTTCTCTCAGCTGAGGGAGGACGAAGGAAGAAGTGATTGAATGCAGCTGGTGCCGAGCTAATGTGAGAGGACGCCTAGCTACACGTGCTCCAGTCATTAGGGGAGCCACCATTATGATTAAGTCTCGCAGTGATTGACAACCCGAGTCATTTCACCATCCCTTCATTAAAGTCGATATCCATCTCTCCATTCATCCTCGTTCTACTAGTGACACTGATCCATTGGCTGTCGGCTAAGCCGTGACCATGGCAATTACTATAGGCCCTTCTCTTTTAAACAGTATCCATACGATCAGTGCCGTTGACTGGAAAAAATACAGGCATCTAATATCTATTAACATGCTGTGAGTCTAGTAGCCACTCAATTCCACAAGACTCGGTTTATCTCTGTCTGTCAGTCTGCCTGTCTTCAAGTGTTAATTTCGTCACCTATTTTAGTCTTAGATTGAGTTTTTATCGGGTATACTTAAACTCTAGACAACAGCCCTAATGTAGCTGAATGCCGCTTTTTGATTCTGGATAAAATTCTGGCCACCTCTTAGTTCCATAATGAGTAGAATCCGATAGCCTCGTCCAACTACAGTAGACCTGTTGTACATAGCAGGCTGATGAATACGAAAATGACTAAAAGGCTGAAAAAATGCTACACTGCTATCCTCTCCATCTGGCTGTCTTCCGGCCTGGTTGTCCGGTCCTGCCGACCCATCTATCTGTCCCAGTAGCCATCGGGGAGGGCCTGTGTCTCCTCGTCCCCCTGCGGCCTCACCCTACCGAGGCCTCAGACGTTCTCATTAAAACAGATCTACGGAATGAACTTAGCCCATACCGCAATCAGTTGTACAAAAAAAAGGCCCCATATGAAAATGGCCTCCCCTGAGACGTTCAATTAGCTGCCTGCAAAAAGCCCAAATGAAACAGAGCAGGAGGAAAAGGGAAAGTCAGGTTTGAATTCAATAAAACGCGCTATTAATACCCTACAAATGAATAGAGCTGTATTTTAAAAAACAACCCATTCTCTGTATAGTGCTCTACTTTGGTCAGTTCCAAATGACGGCCTATTCCTTTTTTTTGTGCACTACGTTTGACTTTGGTCTGAAGGGAATAGGTGCCATCTAGGGTCCAATATGGAATACTTCATGTCCCTCTTATTTCAGGGGACATGCCGACAACACAGCCACTGCACGGTCACATTGGTTCTCCGATGCGGAAGCAGGACACAGGCGACGGACCAGTTGTCAGGCGTTTCATTATTCATGTCCGCCAAGGATGTTTGGAAACAAGCTACGGAGCTGCACTCTTGTATTTCTCCCACTCTGGAGTTGTTTTCTGTTGAAGTGTCTTTCTGAAGGAATTAAGAGGCAGTAAATCTAAGCTGATCATGGGTGACGTAGTACGACGTGATCGGTTTACGATGACACTAAAAGCAGAAACAACGTCACAATGGAAACTGAGGTATGAATAATATTTTATTGCATTTGAAAAAAATCTAAAGAATTGGACAGAAAGACAGCTTAGAGCCCTTCGAGTGATGCGACTATTGTACAGTCTCAGTCCCAAATGGCATACTATTCCCGTAGGTCTCGGGTTTAAAGTAGTGCACTAAAGAAGGAATGTGGGGCTACTGGAGAGGAGGGGCAAGTTTGGGACAACCTCTAACACCCTTACATAGTGTACTACGGGGCTCTGAAGTGGCGTATTATAGGGTATAGGGGTGTCTTTGGGACAGAGGCCGGCTAAAATAAAGCACTAATAGGGTGGGTAGTCATGTTACAACGGCAAAGGACACTTGTATTTGCACATCCTCCAACTAATGTAGGGCTTGCTGTTAGTGCTCAGCCCTGTCCCGAAACAAACAAACAAACAAATGCCCTCAGACTCAATAGGGTGAATGGAGAGAAACAGAGAGACAAGAGAAAGAGAGTGACAAAGAACAACGTACGTATCCGAAGACAAAAGAAACGTTTTTTCGTTTCACTTTTGTTAATTGTTATTTACATCCTCAAATCTTTAGTTTCCAAAATACCAATAAAGCCCCTTTAAATGGAATTGAGACAGATAGGGAGAGAGAGAGAGAGAGAAAGAGAGAGGGAAGAGATTCAGTCGGCATACAGGGGAAACTTAGATAAGGGGGTAAAAGAAGAGCAAAAGAGAGATGAGAAACAGGTAGGCAGACAGAAAGTAGAAAAACAGGGAGGGAGGAAGAAAGGGGAAGGCCACAGAGCGATAACACATTAGACAAGTATGACTAAGGCTGAGCAATATGGCAGGCTGATTTGATGTATTTTCCTTAAAATAGTTATTAATATGCATACTATTTTAAGCACTTTATAAGAAGGGTTTGACTCTAGGGTGTCAACAAATACATTCTAAATTGTTTAGATGCTGCTTTTTTCCCCCTCAGACTGTTTTATACGGTTCAATCAAACTTGAACTAAAAATAATTTTCATGAATTTCTGCCTTTTCTTCACTCAGTATTTGTTAATAGATTTTGCTTCCGTATGCCTCTATTGAGAAAAGGTCACTTTTCTTTGAATCATTAGAATTTTTCTCCTCAATATGAACACGTATTAAAAACATTCAATGGCAGGTTTTGCATTCACTGCGAGTGTGCTTTTGGAACCATGACTGCAGGCTCTTAATTTTTCACATTTCATAATGTCATCTTTACTAAATACACAGGAGATGGACAAAATAACTGAAACATGACAAGGAAAAGCACAATTACTCTGAAGCTACTAAATCACAATTACAAACGCAGTTGAAGAGGTAACATTAGGTTGATTGTCAATTAGCAGTACACATGTGTCAAGTATAAAAGAGGTCTGACAAATAGCACTTTTATATTTGAGTTTTCAATGCGACATGAGGCAACAAACAAAGTTCCAAAGAGCCCAAATAGTTGGTGCCCAAAGTGCAGGTGCGTCAGTCACAAAAACTGCAGAATGATTCATGTGTCAAGGGGAACAGTCTAAAAAACAATGACATCATATGCTGAACACAGAAAAATTCCACTGGCAAAATGGAACAGTGGTTACAGGCCGAAGCTCACTGGCAGTGACAGAGGGATACTTAACAGAATAGTAGCTCAACGCCCGAAATGTACAGCCTTAAAAATGACCACAGAGTTGAATCAGCACCTCTCTGAACCAGCCTCAACAAAAAGTGTACGTCTTGAGCATTACAAAGTTGAAAATGGCAGGGCTGTCATTCGGAAACCACTTTAAAGGCCAACACACAAAGACATATAACTTGGTGTAAGTCTGTCAAAACCTGCCTGATACCTCATCTTTCACCCAAACTCGTATATCCGGAAGACTCTACGTTTAGAGAAAGTCGAATGATGCCTTCAGCTCACAATGTCAGCTGCCATCTTTTAAACAAGGTGGAGGATTTGTAATGGTATGGGCAGCCACTTCGTGGGTGTCATTGAGTCCAGTGATTGCTCCACATGATCTTATAACTGCCAAGGAATATGTGCCCATTTTACAGGACCAAGGGCACCCTATGGTGCAAACACTGTTCCGTCATGATGTTCCAGTATTCCAAGATGATAATACCCCCATATGCACTTCTAAACAGATTCAAGAGTGGTTTTATGAACACCAGGATGACGTCAAAAGCCTTCCATGGCCTCCCCAATCACCAGACCTGAACATCATTGAACCATTTTTTGAAGTTCTGGAGCGCAGATTGAGAAGATGTCCACCACCTTCATTCCTTCAAAGAACCGGTGGCCTTTCCTCTTGAAGAATGGTGCAATATCCCAGCACACACAGTTCAGGAATTGTATAACAGCATTCCAAGCATGACTGGAGATTTTCTGAAGGCAAAGCGTGGCCCTACACCATGCTAGTTCTTTGATATTAACATTTTGTTAGGTATTTCCGTTATTTTGTCCATCCCTTGTATCTCATAATGGGAAATTCACATTTAACAAATCAAACATAAAAAAACAGTCACGTGAGGTAAACTACAAATCCAAACCAGCCTGTGAATTGGTACCAGTGTAGAGTGAAACTGGGTTTGCAGCCTAGACATTGGCAGGCAGTTCCCATGTCCTTCTTGCCTACCTGGGGAAGTAGACCAATCGACTGAAAGCCTCATCCACACATCACCTCCCCCACCCCCCGATGAAAGCCAAGAGCACTCAAATACAGCAAGCAGTCTGTCAATCAGTCTTTACCTCAGTCAGTGTCAACCAGTTCAACATCATCCTTTTCCTCAGTCAACTGTCAACCAGTTCAACGTCATCCTTTTCCTCAGTCAACTGGCAACGAGTTCAACGTCATCCTTTTCCTCAGTCAACTGTCAACAAGTTCAATGTCATCCTTTTCCTCAGACAACTGTCAACCAGTTCAATGGCATCCTTTTCCTCAGTCTGTCAACCAGTTCAACGTCATCCATTCGTAGCACGGGAAGAAAGAGTATGCGTTTATCACGTTCTGTGTTGAAGATAGGATGGACATTTCCGCAAAGACAGCGTTGTAAGTGGGGGGGGGGGGGCATAAACTATGTGTGTAAGTGTGTGTGGTTTCAGATAGATATACCCGGTTAGAGCCTGGGTAATTAGCATGCAGCAAGGCTGGTAAATGTGTGTGTGTGTTTGTGTGTGGTACAGCCGTAAGGCTGCCCTCTGCAACCCTTCTGCTTTAATTGCATGTAACTCAAAGGAGTCCCCAGCTCCCTTATGTTGGGCCGACACACACACAGAAACACGTGCATGCATTCAGTTCAGTCAGAGGAATCCCTCCAGCTATACAGTTCCAGACAAAAGTATTGCACTTTATTGAAATAATGCACGATTTCCTCCTCAAAACTGATGAAAATCTAAAATTTGTTGGTATCCACATATGCATTTCTTTGGTTTGCAGCTGAACTCTAAAAAATTTAATAATTTACTAAATCTTAGCTCATTCCACAAATAAATCCTAAAAAAGCCTGGACAATACTACTGGCTTGTAGAATAAGTTATAAATAATTAGATTTCTAGTAGGTTATTTTCCTTTACTTTGTGAATTTAACTCACCTGTGGTTTCGGGTGCCTGCAATCTAAAATCCCTAATTCAACCAGTCACAGAGTGTGCCACAATGAGCATGCAGAAAATAAAGACAACTCCATGACTGTAGCCACGCATGGACAATCTCAAGGCTAAAAGTCCATCTCCAGAGACCTTGATGTTCTTGTTTCCTGTACCAATTGTTATCAAGAAGTTTTAAGGCATGCCACTGTAGCCAACCTCCCTGGACGTGACCACAAGAGAAAAGTTGATGGAAGATTGCGGAGGATTGTTCAAATGGTGGAGAAAGCACCTTAATCAACGACAACACAGATTTAATCTGACCTTCAGACACAAGGTACAACTCAAGGTACAAGTTTCAACTCAGGTACAAGTTTCAACTCAGAACACCCATTTCCAACTCAGTGGAAGGGGACTTGTATGGTAGGAGACCCACTGCTTAGAGATAAGCCTGACTGAAATTTGCCAAAACACAAATGAACATGCCACAATCCTTCTGGGACAATCTCCTGTGTACAGATGAAACCAAATCAGAGCTGAAACCAAATTAGTGCACACCATCTCAATGTTTACAGAAAACTAAATGGAGCCTTCAAAGAAAAGAACACCTCTCCACAGTCAAACATGTAGCTCGGTGATGTTTTCTGATTGCTTTCCTGAATTGTGGACAGTTTTTACTTGTATATTTATATATTTGTTTTTACAGAGAAAATGTAATAAGCAAATGACTCAGATATCAAAATGTTTAGAAACCTCTTAATAATTTGGTCAGTACAAAAAGTTTTTTGGGGTGGGTCAAGAAAAAGCACAAATAGAGTGAAAAAAAGCCACGTGTGTAAATGGTGGAACTTCCCCTTTAAAGGCCCTACACTAGTATATTGTCCTGGAAATAATGATGACTTGAGAGAAGCTCCTACAGTACCGTAACATCAAAGCTCTACAGAGAAGGTGTGTGGCTCAGCTCATTATAAAATCAATACTCACAGGACCTCTCTCATTGAAACAGATCAGGGAGAAAGGTCACTGGTGGAAATTTTATTCTAAACTCTTTGCTTAAAAAGGCACTTAATATTGGATTAATATTGGATTCCATAAATTAAATTTCACACCTGGACTTTCAGGCCGTACTATAATTACACCAGTTAGAGAGAGGAATTTAAATGACTACCAGCACAGACAGACAATGCCAACGACATATCTCCAACATTCAGAAGGGACTGTAGAAAAAGGAACTGCACACTACTTTATGTGCCCCCGTAAGAAAAATACAGCCACGCAATAGACCACAAACAATAATACTACTCCACAATCCAAACAGATTAGAACATATACACAAATTCAAAGCAGTCTAATGGCGACATTTGCAGCCGTTATTAAACGAACAACAGAAATATCCCCAAAACAGATCCAAGTCCATTGGCTGTATGTCGCGGTACGTGCGACCAGGGCTCATGGTGAGAAGAGTACATTGACAGTGAGCTACTTTGGAATGCGCACATTTTAACAAGCTGACGTCTGTTCTCCTACCTGATAGGTGGAGGTAGCATCGCTGCCCGTATCCGTCCCCAGGTTGGTAAGCTTCTCCTTGAGCTTGTGGTGGGAGCGGTGTCGGAGGCAGTAGACCACGGTGGAGGCCAGGAGAACGGCCACGATACACAGGATGGATACTACGGTCAGGATCAGGAACTTGGTGGACTCGGCTGTGCTGTACTTGGTGGGGATCTGGTTTATCTGGCTTTTCTGTAGGAGAGAAGGAGCGAGAGAGAGAAGAGACGAGATAGGGAGAGAGGGCGGGGGCAGAGGAAAAGAGGGAGGCAGACGGAGGGTAGCAATAAAGGGGGAAGAGAGCGGGGGAGTGGGGGTGGTGAGAGAGGATTACACATTCATTAATGGTGAAATGGTTCTTATTGATTTAACTAGTTTTCCAGATGCATAGCATATAATGGTGACCTGCAATTGGAAATAGTTGGTGTGGCATAAAAATGCAGAGCACTAATCAGAATCAGATCACTGAGTGTTTTTGATTCACCCTCTCAGAGCAACAGGGCACTGGACACGAGTCTCTAAAATGTTGATTCTTTACATCTGGCCGGAGGGTTCTCCCGGAGTGACTCACTACGACATCATTAGAAAGACTAGACCTGCGACTCGGGAGCTGGTGACTTGTTTCGAGTAGCTACAAGCTTTCAAGCGACCCGTGCCCGAGAGAAATGAAAAGCAGGATGCGACACGGTCCATGTCAATTCACGCAATATGTTGCAGGGAAAAAATCCCACCAAAACATACAACACCAAATTAAAACGCAATACAAAAAAAGAAAAAGAAAAAAAAAATTACCTACTTAAAATTAAAATAATTAATTACTATATTCGTTCAAAAGCATACAATGTTAATGCTACATGGAGTTCATTTCAGAGGTCAGTGATCTGGGCATAACAGCCCAGCTCCATTTTACCTGAAAGCTATTATTTATATGGCACAATAGTTTTTCCGCTGGGGGCTTATGGGGAGGTCGTACACAACAGGGTTCCATTTGGTTTGGGACGCAGGCCGAGCCAGAGTGAATGAACAACAGCCGGGTAATACTCTCTCATTAGAGACACCATCAATGATTTTAGCAACAATACAGTGCAGGGGGCAGAATAAAGAGACAGGAGGTGCAAACTGCAAACCCAACGACCAGCCCTACAATTTCCCCTTCTTATAGAACTATCAAAAGAAATCAGTGAGAGAAAAAAAAGGCTTGGCTGCTTGGTCTGACTCCGTGCTGCTTGCTACAAGACAGGAATAATTATTAGAGAACTGTTGTTTTTTTTCATAGTCTTTGCAGTGTTACGAAAAAAATGACTTTCTACAACTGTCCCCCCTTCCACACACAAATCATTATAGATGCTTGGTTAGGCTATTCATTATCTTGTTCTAATAGTAACATTATGCTGTGTTCGGCACGCTAACTTTTTCTTCACCCTGTCTTACAAATGCAGGCTGCTTTAAAAGTGAAAGCTCAACTTCGCTTTGTGAAGAAAACTGACAAGCAAATATAATGTATATGTGTATGGGTGTGTCCAACCTTTTGACTGGTACTGTATATATATATATATATATATATATATATATATATATATATACTGGTACCAGTATATATAGCTATATGTATGTGTTTATATAGTATTTTAACTGTTACTTGACCAGTTAAGTAATACTAAGAACACAATATTTTTAGCACCAACCTGGAAGTGGTTTAGGTTAAATGCCTTGCTCATGGACAGAACGAACAGAACCAGCAGCCTTTTGGTCTTGACCACTAGGTCTTACCCTGTTGCCCCCAATGTTTCTCTACTGCATAAATAACTCAAGTAAAACCTTAAACAGCGTGGTGGAAGTTCACTTGGTTAATGGCAGGTTTAAGAGACTATGGCCGACCCATTATACATCCCACCTGGAAGACGCAATGACTGCATCCCTGTCCAGAGGAGTGCAAGGAATTGGGAACAGGGGTTCATTTGGAACGTGACCTGTGAGATGGGTCTTTCTTAGGACTGCCTCACAGACATATAAACCCCTGGGAGGTGGAAGGCTATGGCGGAAATCCGAAGCAGCACATGGATTGTTCTGGAATGCCCTTTGTTTTGAGGCAGGATAACCCACCACCACATCGTGGGGTCTAGATTCTGTTCCCACTGATTTCATTCATAGCTGGCTGTATTCAGCACCTTAAAAAGAACGCTAGCAGAACGACAAAGGGAGACAACGGATCCCCAGTGCTTTGTGGAGTCCAATTTTCCCGGGAGCATTAAGCCCTACTGTAAAGAATGGTTGCATATTAATGTGAACATGTAAAAAGAAATCAGTGGGTTTCTGCCCTCTCTCTGTCTCACCAAGGTGACGTGATGACACACTGTTAGCCAGGGAGACAGAATCCCCCCCCCCCAAAAAAATCTTCTATTATTTTACAAAGATTCTATTCTAAAATCTTCTGACACTTCTATATTCACTGACCTTTTCTCAATTTCTAGGAGAGAAAAAAAGAACGCAAGCAATCTTACAGAAAAAAATAAAAAAATAAACTGAGGAAAATGTTTATTATAGACACACTCATGAATAATTCATTTTCAACTGCATGCCACACTTGCTTTGATTACAACAATGTTTTTGCTAAATATATTTTTCCATGGATCAAATCACTTAATTTGTCTTTTTTTATAAATCTTTCTTTTGCATTACAATGTTTTGCCAAATGACATTTCATACAGAAGGATCGATGGGATCTTGCTTGAATAGTAATGGCCATACTTAGTCTCCAAATTCTAACAGTTCACTCATCCCTCAATGAACAGATGCAGTGGTTTCTAAGACGTATTCCCTCTCTTCCCATAGCAGCCTACCTCTTCCCCTCTCTTTCTATTGATTCAGACAAATGTAGCTTGACTTCACCTGCTTAATCAACTTTGGGTGCGGCTGTCAGTGAAGTAGAGGAGGCGTCGGTGAACCGTTAGTGTCGTTATATTACGTCTGTGAAAAATGAGGACCTGAGGTTCAGACCGCGGTTGCATAGAATAAATAATGCCATAATTGAAACGCAGAGAGCTTGCTGAAGGTATGTTCTCGGTAAATATATATTCAGGACGTGTGACTCCCTGAAAGGATATTTTTCAATTTCAGTTAGGGGAAGAAATAACATCTAACTGCTAGATAGTTTGTTGCCATTTCTTAAGTGTATACACACCATTGTAGTGTACTTAGCGGGAAGACCAGCCAGTGAGACAGTCAGACAGACATATGGACAGATAGAATCTTCAGTTTTGCAGCTTCTGGGGCCTTCCTTTCCTTCCAATGGCTTAGCCCTTTCAATCGAATTACACGGCAACATCTTGACGCAGAGAGGAATGTGTTAAGACTAAATCATGTTATATGTGTGTGGAAAGAAATACATGTTTGGTTACACAAAAACAGATCAGCAAACAAAAAAAATGGTGTGAATATAAATTTCCGACGAAAATAAACGTATAATTGGTATGATGATAATTACTGTTTCCATCACTATTTTATATAAAAGATATTGAATAGGCTACACAGTTGGGTTTCCAATTTACACTTGGCTAGCTCGATTTTCTGCAATGCCAAAACAAAATAGAATGCTGAAAATATTAGCTGGAAGAGCAAAATGGGTATGGGTATGGGAGTTCCTTTGATGCCTACAGGTCTATTGTCCATCTGTCCTGCAGCGATTGTCCTGGCATATTTCCATTTCACACAGGCAAACGTGACCCGAGATCCGCACACAACTCCCCCTTAGCATTGGAGAAAGGCATTAGCATAGCCGTCAAGGATGGATGCTGCTCGCTTTGGGGTTAAAGCTTTTCATTTCTAGACATGGATGAAGGAGACTCAGTCCGCCCAAAATAACACTGATTCTCCCAGAAGTAAGCGTGGTATATAGACAGAAACTCAAGGAAGAGAGAAGCTACTAAATGATAGTAGGGGTGTTGAAGTCATGAAAACCCAGCAGAATGCAGTAGATTTACATTCATTTAAATTACATGATGCGGTATTGCTATAATAAATGAGAAGCCCATCAAAAACAATTCTAACAATTCATAGGGTATACAGGTACATTCTGTGAGGTGGGATAAATAAGGTCTAATTCAGTGTTATAGCAGGAAAATTAAGTTACTAAAACTTTCCAATGAAATGGGCAATACAATTGTATATGCGGATTTGATTAATGGGCTCTTTCTTGAACCTGCATTTAAACAGGTAGTCAAATTGAGATGAAGGTTTGCAGCACCAAGCAAATCCCATCCAACCTGTATAGTAATTTGGAATGGAAGGCCGAGAAAGAGGGTTTAAGGATATTGGCTGGCTTGCAGAGCGCTTGCCTATGAAGGATTAGTGAGGCTGCCTTGGACTAGACAAAAGGCAGATGGATTTCTGCAGCTCTGGCTTATTCAAAATCATTGAAAAAAGGTCAGAGGGAAAAAGGAGCCAAACTATTGTTTCCAGCCAGCTACTTGTAAGGAAACAATGATCTTCCCCTAACCTCGGAAAATACAATGCCTCAAAAAGGTCACCCCCATTTAAGAAACCTTTCAGCAAAAAGGCGTAGACACACATATACACACACACACACACAATGCACACACACAAACATGCATGCATGCACACACACACACACACACACACACACACACACACACACACACACAGATAGACAGACACAAACACACACACACTTCAAGAGAGCAATTTAACAATCACATTCAAGAGGTTATACATTCTGTACCCAATTTACACAAAGTGTACCATACAAAAAATCTAATGAGTAGGCCAACTCAACTGGAAGTTTAATGTTTTTATATGAATATCAGTCTTGCAAAAATGGCTGTACATCTTTGATATGCACACTCATAGTGTGATGCATACTGTTCTTTCAAATGAAAGATGTGTGCACATTCTCGATATAACTGATTTGATGTAGTGTAAATATATTTCAGGCATAATAATTGTTCTTCACTTTCATATGGTCTGCTCACTCTCTTAGAATGCCACAGATCGCTGAATAGAATAGACACAAATAACCCAATATATTTTAATTTATCGACAATTTTTATTGAAAATAAAACGAAATATATGTATAGACAACAGAAATATGAATCGGTCTCGGTCAAACAGAGAACCTTCAATCATGCTAAGGCGTAAACTCCAGGCAGATAGTATTTGCTCAGCCCGATTTTAACTTCAGTTTCTACAATAGTGAAGTCAAAGTAGGTTTTCGGAAAAATATATGTAAATGCGAGACTATTATATGATGTATAGTTAAACTAGGCTATACGATAATTAATATAGGTTATAATCATAATTACAATTCCAATACGCTTGCTCGACTTATGAAAAAGACTATACAAAAGCGTGATGCGTAATGCGCAATTATCAATTTTCGGTGGCTATTGCTGATGCATGACTAAACAAAAATGTGCAAAGCATGTGAATTCATAGCGAAATTAAAATGTACCTGATTAATCGACTGCAAAGTGCAGTTGCTGAACAGAGATATCTTGAAATACAGAGAAGCGAAGACAAGTGGTGTAGCAATAACACAAATATTTACCCAAATCCATGATGAGATATAACAGTTTCCTTGAGCATCAGCTATCCTAATGCCATCCGGGAATACGAGCGATTCCTTCGCTGTATGGACACTAGTAACACCGAAAGCAGCGCGAATTACTCTTCTTACTCCGGTCTTAAAAAGTTATCAGCCTCTCTCTTCCATTCCTTTCAGCCCCGACAAAAAAGCGCACTAGGGAGCGGCGGCTCTGCTCCGGACTCCTCAAATGAGGTAAGATAGCAGGTAAATACAATGAACCACATTTATTTTTCCTCGTCACAAACTCCGTAGTGAGAGAACACCAAACCCTACCAACACGATGTTCCCGCGGAAAGGAGAAGCGAAGATGTGTGTGTGGGGTGATGTCTTCGCTTGGGAAGACTACAAAGTGAGGGGCTCAAACCCCTCCTTATATTCAGCGGCCCTCGAGTCCCTGTCTGTAATGTCACATCCACTGGTTGCTATGGTAATGCCTCCACATGTTGCCGACAGTGAAAGCTCGAGGAGAGTTCAGAGCTGGCAGTTGAAAAGCTTGTCGCGAATATGAATGGGCCCTGCACTTGCCTGGCTGCCTATCATTTGTAAAATTGCCTGGGGTTTCTAATCTTATCCAACAGCCAAACTAAGCCTCTTTCTATTTCTTCTCTTTCCTTCTTGGATATGACATTTTTTTGGGGAAAAGGATGAACCGTGTAATTGGTTCTATTTTGATTCAGTCCCTGTTATCCCATGTAGCTGATCCTTCACATGTTCAATACAACCTGACAACCATTATTCCTGCTGTCTTTTCCAAGTCCTGCTGACACACAAAACTCCAGATCTTTTTTGGCATTGCAGGTGTCAGAGAAGTAACTCACATTTTCCTATTCTCAAAAGACTGTGTTTGCAGAGAGACGAGAGCAGACAGGGACAACCCCCCCACACACTAAAAACAATTTTAAAATGCTGCTAATTAGTTATTAGCACCAGAAAGGGCAGATCCTATGAAGGGCAACAGCTGCAGCAAACATGGGGGGAGGAAGGCTGGTGGCTGTCAGAGTGTTGGGGGGGGGGTGGCCACAGGAGGGGACAGTAAGGGTTAAAAAGGGCATGCGTCCAAAACGGCATACTTTTGCCCTACATAGTGCACCACTTTTGACCTGGGTTACAATAATTGCATTTAAGGATGTGAATAACTAGAGAGAAGGAAATCACATCTAAGGCAGATAAGTCTTGGTGGGACTCTTCGGTTTATCTTTCTCTTCAGTCAGCTCCTCTCCTCCCGCGCTGCTCCATTGTTCTTCTGTGTGACAGCTAGAGGTGGCAGGCTCAGAGCTGAGACAAAACAGGACCCTTTTCACTCCGCACCGGGCCGCACTCAGACCAGCAGAAAGGACATGGCTTACAGCTCCAATATCTCATTTCCCCCTTAGCAGCATGCAACCACCCTCCATTAGCATAGGCTGACCGGATCAGGGTTTTCTACCTCAGCATCTTAAAAAGCAGGCTAGCGCAAGAAACGCATATGTAATGGATTAAATGTTGACGAAAAAAAACACACTGAAATATCAAAAAACAGCGATTTCGGCTATCTCTAAGCCATACTATAGATCACAGGCTTGATTACATATAAGAGAAAAACAAAACAACATATTTTAAGAATTTTGAACAAAATCATAATTGGACAGGAGAGTGGGGGATAATAGAAGAGATTTCCTGAAAGAGCATTCCGGATTCGGACCAATGCTGCAGTAGTACATTATGTACCGGAGGCAGAGGCTTAGAACGCAGGACAACACTATGGCACAGCTTCATTCTCAGTAGCTTCAGATCCCAATGAGTAACATATCTAAAACTGACTGGGTTTGCTCAGTTCCCTTGACTGCTCTTGTCCAAACAGACACATTTCCACTAGTTTTGAGTGGTACCATCAAACACGAGCACCAGGGTAAAAAAACATTATTCCCCCAATGGGAAATATATATTTTAGTTAACATTATATTTTGGCCAAGATGAAAGCATTGATTTGGTAGTGGAGCAAAAAAACAAATTTCGCTACCACTTTACGTACCATCCACCATGACCCCTGTGTCTCTCGGTATTTCTGTCAAAAACATGCAAAATAAAAGCCTGGATTTGGCTCAAATGGCCAATTTCCCTACATGGCTCGTAACATTTGACCAACACCCATGTCTAACTTTCTTAAACCCCTCAACATAAGCTACACTATGTTATTATGCATGCATGATGTCTGGCCTTCACGTCCGCTCTTTGATGTTGACAAACCGACTGTGACGGGGCATTTCATATGGGCAGAGTGGCAGCGATACGGCTTGGACACGGAGAGAATCAGCGTGCAAAGGAAAACCTCTTTTCTCAGCAGTCCGGGCGCTTCTTCACGCTGCTCAGCCAGTACCTGTCCGGACGACCCTAACGGAACCCTGTTCCCTGAGCAGTGCGCTACTTTGCAAGGTGGAAAATTGTTTGAGAAGCGAGTCCACAAAAAACAGCTGTGTGTGTGTGCGTGAGTGTGTGTGTGCGTGCGTGGGCGGGTGCATACTGGAGAGTCTAGCAGGGCTCAATCTGACAGACGTCTCCAGGATTTCCACACAAATAGAGTATTTCATGCTGTGTGCTTGATTTCAGGACCCGGGTCACATCACAACGATTACAGAACAGTGTGATGGTTCCTTTAAAAACAGCTAATAAAGACCTTGATGAAACCGATGGGATGTGGGCTACAGATCAGTCGCCCATTCATTACCAAGTCACACGCAATACCTCAGGCGATTGGTCTGATATTTACAACAATCTGTGTGACGCATCGTGCCACAGAGGTCCTGCGACAACTGGGAAAACGCTGGTGGTTATGGTGATCAACAAAAACTCTCACGTGATATCTCAATCAGCCCGAGGGGAGCAATTGACTGAGCATAATTTATAATTACCTTGAATTAAATGGCTACAAAAGGGCAATACACTCCATTCAAACAGGTAATTATACAAATAATAAAATGTTCGTATTAGGACTACTGTCTACATCATACTGTATCTAGTCATTTCTCGCATAGTGACCCAAAAGAATCAAAGATTTTAAATGAAAGGACTACTTAGGTTGCTACAGTAATGGTAATACTACCGTGGTGCTGTTAGCACACTTACTGTAGCAGTAGTACTGGCAGTAGCCATAGCAGTATTAATAGAACTAGCAGTAGCCATAGCAGTAGTAATATAACTACTAGTAGC
Source organism: Esox masquinongy (assembly GCA_016801175.1). Lineage (NCBI taxonomy): Eukaryota > Metazoa > Chordata > Actinopteri > Esociformes > Esocidae > Esox > Esox masquinongy. The sequence continues at coordinate 17,502 of JACXGI010015250.1, forward strand.
CATAGCAATAGTAATAGAACTAGTAGTAGCCATAGCAGTAGTAATAGAACTAGTAGTAGCCATAGCAGTAGTAATAGAACTAGTAGTAGCCATAGCAGTAGTAATAGAACTAGTAGTAGCCATAGCAGTAGTAATAGAACTAGTAGTAGCCATAGCAGTAGTAATAGAACTAGTAGTAGCCATAGCAGTAGTAATAGAACTAGTAGT
>JACXGI010015252.1:0-17704 GCA_016801175.1 Esox masquinongy
AGCTGAAGGCCACTATCAGAGCAACCTGGGCTCTCATAACACCTGAGCAGTGCCACAGACTGATCGACTCCATGCCACGCCGCATTGCTGCAGTAATTCAGGCAAAAGGAGCCCCAACTAAGTATTGAGTGCTGTACATGCTCATACTTTTCATGTTCATACTTTTCAGTTGGCCAACATTTCTAAAAATCTTTTTTTGGATTGGTCTTAAGTAATATTCTAATTTTTGGAGATACTGAATTTGGGATTTTCATTAGTTGTCAGTTTTAATCATCACAATTAAATGAAATAAACATTTGAAATATATCAGTCTGTGTGTAATGAATTAATATAATATCCAAGTTTCACTTTTTGAATGGAATTACTGAAATAAATCAACTTTTTGATGAAATTATAATTATATGACCAGCACCTGTAGTTCTTGGTAATAATCTACACACAAAAGCTGGCAATTTTTTTTCTTCAGTTTATGTTTTGAATCATTTAGATACAGCTAAAGATCATTTAGATACAGCTCTAGATACAGCTGTGTTCAATATTTTAAGAATTTGGTTTATGCTATGTATGATCATGGCAGGAAAGTGATAGACATGAACAAACAGGCAAGGAGAGAAAGAGGCAACAATCCAAAAGGTAAATTATTGATAAGTGCCACACCATGACAGACTGTTGATCTGTCATCATGTAAATCAATCAGAGTCATTGAATACCCAAGCGAAAAAAAAGTATACTTAATTGTACTTGAAATGTATTATATTTGTACTCAATATACCTCAAATATATTCTTTTTTCCCCATACTTTTTGAAGGTATATTTAAAGTCAAATTAATTATATTGATTATGTACTTCCCCATACTTATTGGGAATGCATTGTAATATATTTCTGTAAAAATTAATTGTAGATGTACTCATCAAAAATATATTTGAAATGAATCATGTATAAATTGTAATTAAATATATTAAGGAAAAGCATATTTTAGTATACTTTCCCGTCATTCCTGTTAAAGTATATTGACAAAAAGTATGGTAGAAATTAAGGTCTGATTAATTATAATTAAATATAGGTTTCAAAAATGAATATTTGTGTTTAAGTGTTCTTCCACAAAGCGATACTTAAATTTAATGTCCTGTAGTTAGTTAACCAATGTATTCTAAGTACAGTTGAACTTAATTTCCTTTTTTGTATTTCAGTACATCAATGCTCTTATCAACCCCATATTGAGAATATTACAAATACAATAAAGAAAAATAACTGTGCCAGAAAGAAAATGCTATGTTTCAGGCCGTTTTCCCCAACAGGATTGTGTTGTAATTTGAAAACCTGGGAAAAAAAATAATCATGATGATTTAACATATATTTCACCAGTCACATTTAACTTCACATATTATTTAGTGAAATCAACAAACAATGTACAGAATACATTCCAGTACAAAACATCATTGAATTAAAGCACCCTTGTTTAACAGTTAGGCGTTTTACATGGCTCTGTGGTTATAGGGAGTCAGGCTTCTAATCGGAAGGTTGCTGGTTTGATTCCAAATGTTGTGGTGCCCTTGTGCAAGGCACTTCACTGTAAGTTGTTTCAGTGCATGTCCCTGTACTTAGCGTAAATTGTTCTGGATAAGAGAGTCTGCTAAAAAAACAATCCTTTCAGTGAGTTGACACACAACCACTAGCAATATTTACAGCACTTGCTCATTTTTAGCAAATAAGCAGGCCAGTTCAGGCTATAGACTTGTCCATTTAGTCACTCTCCAAATTATTTGGCAGTGGAATGACATACACTTTGTCCTTTAACTCAACAAAAACACACTTTCTATTGAAAAAATCACATTGCACTATGCCATCAGTCTCTGAAATGTCATGCACAAATCTGGATGATATATTTAACTGAGTCTCTACACATTTCCCTCTTTGACTTTACAAGTTCTTTTACCAACACACAGCACATTGTTGCATGCGCATGTAGTTGAATTGCCATGTGTACATTGTAGTTTGAAAGCTACCAGGCTTCTGATTTTGCAAAGCATTCCATCCCTTAATTCCACAACTGAGTTGTTTCTTTTTTGTAGCCTGTTGGATTCAGAGTGAAATAATACACCATTTACAATAAATCTATTGTAATACCAGCATTTACTCATCCTAACACCTATTAGTTGTTCAATTGCAAGCACATGCAGAACAGATACATTGTCCTCAACAGAGGGCTTACCAAAAACTCTCACGGTTTCAGAAGAGCGTTCTGATTTACCAGTTGATGAATTGGTATTTTGAAGGTTATAGAACAACTTCACAACATTCTCATTTGCATTTGTCATGCAGGTTTCAGCCCTTTTTGGTAAACTTCTCCACTTCAAAAATTGTTTTACTATCTGGACAGGTACATTGGTGGTTCCATTAAAGTACGTAAGAGGTTTCCCATTGAAAGACTCAAATGAAAAAGTGGAGGTTGCCCAAAGCGGGCCCCAGTTTCTTATGCAATCTGGAATGTGTGTTAACATGTGTATATTAAAAAACACATTTGCTGTTCCATACAATCTCTGGAAATTTATTAAAAAAAAATTTTAATGCCAGTCCACATCTTTTAGTTTCACCTTTTCCTGAAGGAGGACGTAGATACCAAAAACTAAAAGAAAAAGATGATTCCATTATTTCTTAAGTAAAACACCATTCAACACTGGAAGAGTGTAGAACAAAAGAAAGGACCGCCACTCGCTTTCCAGTATTTTCTATCCTTTACTGATCGTGGAGTTCTCGTCAACTCTACAGGAGGCTGGATTCCGATCAGCTGCCTGTCAACTATGTCAGTTTTAGTGCCAATATACCCTTCTTTTTCATGGTTGGTGGAGTCAAACCACAGAGCTGACAACTGTCTGGTGACACCAAGACAGACACTGTGCTGGTACTCCGGTACAAAGCCTTTTATCATTTGAAACTTGTCAAGCTTCATTAATGGCGAGGGACCTTTAACACTCATCACTGTGACTTGTGGGGCTGCTGTCATGGCATGTTCATAATGCTCCTTTTCTGTTCTTGGAGGGGGCTCAGGCCTACTATAGGGATAAGGGCCCCCTCCTCTGTGATAGCAGAAGTCACACCCAAACACCCCATTAAATTGTTTTGTATTTCTGAGCAGAGGCCGGGCAACAGAATCAGAACTGCATACGAGGGCGTGCACTTTGGATAAGTGCTCTCTATTTTGCTCATCTCTCCACCTAATGCCATCTTTTCCAGTGACAAAAGCTCAGTCACAAATGGAGCAAACAGAGTAAATATGTTGGGTTTCTTTTCCCCAAACCAGAGACATGGTACACAAATGTTACGCAGGCGTTCTTTCGGTTCTAACTCTGGCATTGAATTGGCCATATCTGATATTTTGAACTTCTGAAAACTGGAATGCCATCACAATTCTATAACAAACTGATATCATCCCTGCCAAATCCACCACCTTGTACTAGTTTCTTGTACTCTGCTCCAGACTGTATGTCACTGAGAACACCTTCGGCTGTCACCTTTGAAAAAGATAAATTTGGATTTTCAAGAAGTTGCTTGACTTGGCAAGATAAACTAAGTACCAGAAAAAATGACCCATTCCTTTCATTAATGTCTGCGTCAAAGTCAGAATGACATACACCACAATAGGTTGGACTACTCTGCCTGGATCCCATGTAGTTATAAAAAGAGGAACAGTAAAAATAAGGTTCATAACTTCCATAATCTCCATATGCTTGGTTAAATATATATCCTGTCATCGGCACTAATCCTGGGAAATGTTAATTAAACAACTTCAGGAGATGTTCAAGAGCAATTCCAGTCAGACTGTGTCTGAGAATGAAAAACATCAGCAAGAGTAGACTCTGTCCTTTAGTCAAGGGTGCACCTGGGTGGAGAGGGTCATCACCATCTTTTCTCTTTCCATCTACAAATGCGAGAAAAAATACCATTACTTACAACAATTCAATTGACTTCCACGGCACAGTATTATGACACTAGCAGCACATCATTTTGTGTAACCTCAGTACTTACCCTATCAACCCTTATGTTAGTTTTATGTAATAAGATAGAATGCCATTAATTGGGCCTAGTGTACCTCCTCTTTTTTCCTTTATATAATATATTATAAAGCATTTAATTTGCTTAAATGTTTATGTGCACCGTGTCTACTGTAGGAACTAGATGAGAATGATAACAACTATCCATTTGCCCTTGCACGCTGTCCATATGCTTAACAGTTAACCCAAAGTTAAACTGGATAGGCTAGCAGTGTTTGTTAGCTTCACGCAACTGCAGCTTTGCATGTGCAATAATCCTATTTGTTTAGTGAATTTACATTTAGAATTATTATAACGTCTTCGCACTCTGACTGGCTCTAGTTCTGGTCTAAATGTTGTTTCCATAGTGTTACCGAGACCATTGGAATTTTTTATGTACCTGAGGTGGAGTGCTGGCTGTGTTGAGGTCTCTGTTGATGACCAGACCCTTGTGAGGAGTCAGCCCCATCTGACTGGTGGGCTTGTTCATCATTTTCATCACCGCCAATGTCAGGCACATCTGCAAAAGTCTTAATTTGTGTAGAATGAGTGTAGTCAATCAAGAATTTCTACATTATTATAAATATATTATGCTAGACATTAAAACCTGCATCTTACTTATTAGTTTGGTTTCAGGGGTAGGTGAGCTTTGAAGCTGTACAGTCCAGCAATACTGACTAATGGTACTGCCATACCTGAGATGGAGCTCCATCAAGGTGACGTCTCTGTTGATGATCCCTTCTTTGTGGGGAGGCAGCAACATCTGGCAGGGTGGCTTGTTCATCATTGTCTCCAGCGTTGTTAGGCTCATCAGAAAAATCTTAATTTGAGTAGAATGTATTTAGAGGTTTGTTTCTGTCATTGACATAAATGTTACAACAAATGGCCTATGAATGCTTCAATACATCATGGAATTGATACATAAGTGGACAGGCAACCTCAACACTAAAAGCAGCCACAGAGAAATTGCCTGAGGTTGTAATCACAAGAAAATTTCATGGAATAAACAACAGAGTATCTATTTTTGACAATCAAATAACAAACAGATTTAACAACCGTCTTGAAAGCATTGACCAAAAACTGCAGCCATTTTAGAATTTCTTAGCAGTGATTTAGAATCCAATTAGACTATATTCAGTTGTTCAAGAAAATAACTTTATAGATATCAAACTATACTGAACTAAACAAGCTAGCCAACTAACCCTGTTGCCCCAGATATGTTGGTTTGGGGTGGGGTGCACATCGATTACAACCATCAGCTAGTTACTAATTACCATTTTCCACACTAATGCAATTGTTTTCAAAGCAGCTTTAAGTTTGACGTCTTGGTTTCTATTACACAATTCAAAATGTATGATAAATTAAATTTTTACTGTTGATCGTGATAGTTCTAACAAAAATTCCAAGCAACAGAGTGCACTATTAGTATTTATGTACCTGAGGTGGAGTGCTGGCAGCTCCATCATACTGAAGACTTTGTTGATAACCAGATCCTTGTGTGGAGTCAGCCCCATCTGATTGGCTGGCTTGTTCATCTTCATCCAATTTATCTGGCTCATCTAAAGAAGTATTGACTTTTGCAGAATGTGTGTAGCGGTTAGTCAATTAGGTATTTCTATTTTACCTCTATTGTCTCAAAATCTATGGTTTTAAAAATAGTACCTGAGGTGGCGTTGGATGCTCCATCATGTTGAGGTCTCTGTTGATGACCAGATCCTTCTGAGGAGTCAGCCCCATCTGACTGGTGGTCTTGGTCATTTTCACAGATAAGCTCATTTGAAAAAGTCTTAATGTGTGTATTGGTTGTCACAAATGTGTTGATATGATTGAATTTATTGATCATAAATGTAAGGTAATACGTCCAGTTTTTCGTACTTGTACTTTAAGTCATGACATGTTTGAGTAGCTAACAAGTCAATACCCTTTTCCCAGTAGGCATTAGGATGTATTTTCAAATGTCAAAATCATAGTGGAAAAAACATGCTTTGTAGTCTTAAAAGTTCCTTGTTTGAATTTAAACATGAAAATCATTCACAAGTGATAGGTTATGTAACTTTCAACATATTCTAATGTTTAAGTTTTTCATAACAATAAAATTGCTAGGCCTACCTGGACTTCATTATTCCTAACTTTGTGTCTGTATAAGGTTTTTCTTGGAACTCTGCTGTCAGCCTCCAGGTGTGTTTTGTATCTTCTCTGGCTGTTTGATTTCTTCAAGAACGAATGATCCTTGATTAATAATTTTAGTGAGCAAAAAGTGAATTACGACAGTAATTGCTAAAATTACAATAAACAGGTGACTGCACATTTGCGACACAATTTACTCAGTTACCTGACGTAGCCGAGTCAGTGCGCGCCTAATTTTAGACGTTTTAGGAACAGGTTGATCTTCATTTAGAAAAGCCTTGTACCCTCTTTCGGTCGCCATTTTTGCCCTAATATGACACCTTAACATGCAATGTAAATTTGATGTAATCTGGCTGATTAATTTAATGAAAACATTTAAAAGAAAATAGCTTACCTGACAGTGTTTCGATAGTTACTTTCGTAACTCCAGTTCTATGAGTGGAGCGTAGCCCATAGGGGCTTCGCTCCTATTGGTTTACCCCTCTGCCAATAGGCAGTCACTGAAAATGTAAATATGCAAATCACACCTCTCATGGCCATCTGCCCCATAGCTATAAAAGAGGTCGTCATACTCTGTTCTGTCTCCCGACATACCTTTCTACACGAGAAAAGCAGTCAGTGATCGGTCAGGGTATGAACCCTATGGGCGACGCTTCACTCATAGAACATGAGTAACAAAAGTAACTATCGTTCTATATTGTGAAGCTTTGCCCATAGGGGCTTCGCTCCTATTGGTTTAGGGCAAAGCGAGCGAGCCCAAGATGTACTTCCTGCCGGTCTCTTACCTCACCAACGAGATAAGTGCCCAACAGGACAGCTCAGGTGTGGAAAACCATGACACTGAGCCGCTTCCATCCCGCTCACACCAAGCACATACGTTTGCGCACTGAAAACAGCCCCAAACGAATGCACACACGGCACCAACCCAACCGGTACCTCCTCAATTAGTCTAGACTGAATCAGAGCGTCCGAGGCCAGCCCAAAGAACACGCCGAGACCCGGACTCGGCGCACAAGTAGACGCTCAAGCACACCTGTGTCTTGCCAAAAACCGCACAGGCACACCGGAGCAACGGACGGAACCATGTCAAATGCACCGTCCTAGTAGCTCAATGGCCCCACTCACACCCCAGTCTCAGCCACACTGAGCACAGAGTGAGCCAACGTGCCCGCAGCCATGTCACGCAAGTAAAACTGGACAAAAGATGACGGCGTCCCACAAGACGCAGCAGCACAGATATCCTCCACCCCCACGCCCTAAACAGAGTGGCCGAGGCCGCCACCCCACGCGTGGAGTCGGCCCCAAACCCCCTAGGCGTAGGTGTGCCACGTGACTTGTAGGCCAGATCAATCGCCTCACACAACCAGTGAGACAGACGCTGTTTCGACAACGGCTGGCCCACCTTGGGGCCACCGTGACACACAAAGCGATGGGGCGCGGTCCGCACCGCGGCCGTGCGCTGCACATACTGTGCCAGACAGAGCGCGCACCGGACACAGACGATGCAACCTCTCCTCCCTCTCTCCCGCATGGGGAGGGGGAGAAAACGCCCACAACACCATCTTCATAGAACGAAACGACGCCTTGATCACCTTGGGCAGAAAAGCCGGGTTAGGAAGCAACATAGCTCTGCTACCATTGCCGTTGATGGCGAGACAGCCAGGCTGCGTCGACAGCACACAAAGGTCACTGACCCTCTTAGCAGAGGTCAGAGCCAACAAAAACGCTGTTTTAAGGCACAGCATCTTCAACGGTATCTGATCAATCGGTTCGAATGGTGCGTCACACAGCGCCTCCAGAACCAAAGCCAAATCCCACTGTGGCAACGTCCGCCGAGCCACCGGCCGGAGACAGCGGGACCCGGCCAGAAACCGTTTCACCAAGGGATGACTAAACACAGACACTACATTGAACCCTTCATGACACGCCGAGATCGCACACGCGTACACCTTGAGCGTGCCAGGGGATTTTTGCTGCTCAAACAGACGCTGCAGGCACGACAGGACACTGCCCATGTCACAACAGAGGGGGTCAACCCCCGCGTCCTCACACCAGTGGGCAAAGATCCTCCAACGGCTAGTACAGCTAGCCGACGTGGAGGCCGCCCTCGCACCCTGAATGGTCGCGACTACCTCCTTGGTCAGTCCTTGCCGCAGCAGCCTGGCCCACTCAGGAGCTAGGCCCGTAGCGGCTGACCCAGCACAGGGAACGCCCCGATTGAGCCGTTCGCCTGAGTCAACGCTCCGTGGCAGTAAGGGATCGGCCACGGTGACCGCCCCTCAGATCGCACCTGAGACATGACAGGGAGAATGCACTGAAGAGGGGGAAACGCGTACAGCAGTACTCAAGGCCACGGCCGGTGAGCCAACGCGTCCACGCCCAACGGTGGCCTGTCTTGCGCTCGAAGAGAAAACCACAGGGGGCAGTGCGCATTCTCCCGGGACGCGAACAGATCCACCTGCGCCCTCCCGAAGCGTCTCCAGACCTCGGCCACAATGTTGGGATGAAGACGCCACTCGTCGTCCCGGGGACCTCCCCGAGACAGCAAGTCTGCGCCCACATTGATCTCTCCGGGAATGTGAAGGGCCCTCAGAGACCTGAGCTGCATGTGTGCCCATTCCCAGATCTGCACCGCTAACAAGTGAAGGGGCAGAGACCTGACCCCGCCCTGCCTGTTCACGTAAGCAACCGCCGTGCGATTGTCTCACACCAACACGTCCCGACCCCGCAGGGTCGATGCGAAGTGCAGCAGCACGCGTCCGATCGTGTCCAATTCCAGCCAGTTGATGTGGAGCTCCGACGGAGACCACACCCCTCTAACTGAATGCGACTGGCACGTCCCGCCCCAGCCCGACACTCCGCCCATGAGAACCCCACGCAGCAGAGAGTGCGGGTCTCTCCAGTACGCCAGGTCCGACTCCAGAGAGCTTGGGACCTCGATCAACCGTTGCCGGTGACGCACCGGATCCAAACGGAGATGGCGAACCAGCGTTGAAGGCCCCTCATGTGCAGTAGGCCCAGCGGAACCACCGCGTGGGTTGAAGACATCAAGCCCAACAGCGACATGACTGCATACACCGATACCGTGCGCAACGGCCAGATGTGGGCCAGGGCCCGCAGAGTGGCCTCTCTCCGCGCCTCGGATACGCGAGCCCTCATAGATACTGTGGATAACTGGAGCCCCAGAAATACCACCAGTTGGCTGGGCTGAGGAGCGCTCTTTTTCCAGTTCACCGCAAACCCCAGGCGAGTGAGCTGAGTCACCAACCTGAACGTGTGAACCTGGGCCTGTTCCGCCGAGTGCGCCAGAACCAAAAGGTTGTCTAAGTAGGCCAGAACCCTGACCCCTTGACACCTCAGCGGTCCCAACGCCGCCTCCACGCACTTGGTGAAAGTACGGGGAGCAAACGCGCATCCGAACGGAATCCACGTGTACTCGTATGCCCGGCCCTGAAAGGCAAACTGCAGGAACTTCCTGTGACGCAGCAGTATAGGAACATGGAAGTAAGCGTCCTTCAAGTCGATGCTGATGCAAAAATCCCCGGGGTGCACGCACTCCAGGAGACGTTTCATCGTGAGCATGCGAAATGGCCTCTTCGACACGCAATTGTTTAAAATGCGCAGGTCTAGAATCGGCCTCATGCCCCCCGTCTTTTTGGGCAACAGGAAGTAAGGGGAGTACAGCCCCTTCTCCCTCTGCTCCAACGGGACTAGGGACACTGCCTCCTTCTCTAGAAGGTCCGCAATCTCCTCCTGCAGGGCAGCGACCTTCAGAGGAGATACCATTACTGTCTCTATGACCCCTGAGAATGGAGGAGGCGGGCAGTGGAACTACAGTGTGTAACCCTTCCTCAATGTCCTGTCTAACCATCCCTGTAGCATGCATAGCCGACACCACTCTGAGTAAAACAGAGAGAGCGGGCGAGCATGCAGCTGGGGAGCTGTGGCCAGCCACTGACTGTACGCATCCTCGGCCCTGACCGCCGCGGGGGGGGCGTCTGCAAACAGCCAACCTGCCCAAGACAGAGCAAACCCGAAAGGGAGAGGAGGACGCATGCGTCACCTGGGCTGAGCTGTCCCTCTCCCCATCAGTTACAGCCGTAACCATGGAGATAGAGGCTCCAGCAGGTGGCACAGCCGAGCCCAGCTGGCCTGATACCTCAGTGGTGCGAGCAGAGAACTCCACCTCGCCCAACAGAAACCTGCCCGGGCCCCCACCTCTGCCAACCACCCCAGTGGCGGCAGGATGGGAAGCCAGAGACTTATGGAATCGGAGACCGCCGCCCTCAGTCAGAGACTGAGGGCAGGAAGATCGCTCACTAACCGTACCCGGGCCTGCAACAGCCGTCTACAATGAATGCTCACTCACTGGTAAATAAGGTGCACACATATCTTTATTCACCACAACAGAGGAGCTCCCCACCAAACGCACACAGGGTGGGGAAGCGTCTGAGGGACACCCCCCCCCCCCCAAAGAGTCAGGTACAACGTTTCTTGAACAGCAGGACCTTCCGGCCCCCCTCGTTCTGCCGCCGGGAAGGAGGAGGAGGGGACGACCTCGGGGGGGGCAAGGCTCCCTCACCTCACGCTGCACCGGTCGAGCCGCATCCGGCTCCGATGCGCCTGTCGACCTGGCACGGCGATGTTGCGTACGGCGACACAGCCGACCTCCAGGCCTCCGCGAAGCCTCAGGGGGGGCAGCGGACGGCGCAGAGGAAGAAGGGACCGGCAGAAGGGGACCCAGACAGAGCCGCTCCTCCCTGTCCTTCTTCTGGCGCACCAGGGCCTCTGTGACTGCGGCGCCGAAGAGCGCGTCCTCCTGCAGCGGAGCGTTAAGAAAATCTTCTCCGGCTCCTTCGGGGAGGTCAGCGCCAGCCACAGGTGCCTGACCTGCACGACTGACGTGGCCATCACCCGACCGGCCGAGAGGGAGTTAGCCTGAGTGAGTTTTAGGATGGCCGCCGAAGCTCGAGCCACCTCGCTCACCTCAGCCGGGGACAACGAGGTGCGACCCTCAGTCATCCCGGCCATAGCCGCTGCTAGGAGGCCCATGTTGTTGCAGGCCGCCAGGGACCGGCAGGCGTACTGCTTCCCTGCCAGACTGGCTGCGAGCCTGCGTGCAGCGGGCGGCCTCAAAGAGGTCTTCCCCTTCCTCCGGCGCGGGCACCGGCATCGAAATGCGCAGGCGCCGGGCAGCAGCGGAGATGGCAGCGAAGAAGTCCTCCTTCACTGCCGGGGGGTCGACACTCCTGTCCTTCAGGGGGGCGACCTCCTCCTCCAAAGAGGAAGAGTCAGAACAACTCCGCACCCGTTCAGCCGAACGGGGGAGAACAGTTCTAGAGGTGGGCGGAGCCGACACCGGGCCGGTCCCCTCAGCCTCCGACCCCGACTCCTGAAAGGAGTCCTCCTCAAAGAGGAGAGAGAGGACGTCAGCGAGAGGGACCTCCTCGGCGAAGTACGCCAGCCTGTCCATCCTCACCTGTAAAGGGAGGACGGCGCAGGCGGTGCACACCGGCTCCTCGATGGCGCCGTCGCGAACATGCAGCGGTCCCAGACACGCACAGCACAGTGGGTGCGCGTCGACCGCCGGGTCCAACTCGATACACCGGCAGGCCGACAGTGAAGTCGGCGGCCGAGGCGCCGGGCTAGGAGAGACCGCTCCAGTGGTCGAAGAATGTGAAGCCATCTTTGGCTTGCTGGGAATCACCGTTGATTGCATAACTAAACTTTTCTCGTGAAGAAAAAAGGGAGACAGAACAGAGTATGACAACCTATTTTATAGCCATGGGGCAGATGGCCATGAGAGGTGTGATTTGCATATTTAAATTTTCAGTGACTGCCTATTGGCAGAGGGGTAAACCAATAGGAGCAAAGCCCCTATGGGCAAAGCTTCACGATATAGAACCATTCCGTTGCGGCTAGCGATGATGACAGACGTTACCGCGAGAAAACTCCTGCAAGATGGTTCTTTGAGTGCCAAGTGCAGTGAGCGCAACATCCTCGCAAATATTAACGACTGATGGGGTTTGAGGATTTGTCATTTGGAAATTAAAAACGTTGTTAGCTGGCTAGTTAGTAACATTTGAAAGTCTCTTAACTTTACAGTAATGGCATCCAATTTTAAGTTTGCGTTGTTCTATTTTAGTGATGGTTTTGTAGAGGTGGCTGGTACCAACATATTAAAAAACGAAGACAAAGAAAAACTTTCTCATGTGACCATTTGTCCAGATCTCAGCAGTGACCGTGGGTGGTTGGAGGTACATTGGCCCAACAAAAAAGGAGGGAAGAAAAGCAAACATTAGCTAATGTCTTTTTTTGCAATTGAATAGTTTTGTACTATCAGTTACAGTACGTACATAGTTTAAAAGAAAGTACGCTTGCTAACGTTCTCTGTTGTAGCCAATCAAGTTAGAATATTGTACCCAGCTAGCTAGCTAGCTATCTAATTGATCGTAGAAATGTGAGTAATTAGTTATTTAAGTTTTATATAGAAGATATATATTATTCTGAAACACAAACTACATGAGATGACTTTAGACAAGCAGTAATTCATGACTACAAGGTCCTTGCTGCAAAACGAGACAAGTTCATTAATAAAGAAGATATCTTTACAGAGCAGCCAAAGCGATCAATCAAAATGAAGAAAAGGTGGACCCAAGAAATGACCAAAAGCCATAATGTGAGTGCCAATCATAACCAGGATACACTTATTGGTGTGATTTTATTGCTTGAAGTGCTGGCTGCCATTACCATGAGGGCCCTAAGAGATACAGTTTGTTGTGAGCCAGCTATATGATACCTACTAGCATGCCATACACTTAAAGATGCAGTCTGGGACTTTTGCAATAAACAAAATAATGTTTTACACCTTTTGTTTTTGGCTGGGAAGTGTAATATGCTGTTTATATGTGCATAAACTCCAAGTAGAATCAATATCATACCTAAGTTAGCCATAAATTCCAAGGTTAAATGGGGTGGTTTTGCTGACATGGGGAAAAAAAAACATGGCATATTACACAATTACACATATTACACATCTTTAACATTAGGGGAACAAAAAAATCAAGACAACTCATAGCAGTAGGTGCTTCTAAATGTCTCTCTAAGTGTCTCTCTTGCTGTCCATTAAATAAAATTCCAGAAATACTCTTTAGAAAATCTGAATAAGTATGTTACAATATATTGTTCTCAGATATTTTTCATGTTAGGGCAGTTATTATTTACATTCTTTGTTGTCAACAGCCATGTCCCTTGACGGTGGTCACATGAAGCCATTTTATATTCTATTTTTAGGTAAACAGCCTGGTGCCTACCAAGGATGCAACAATGGCAATGATGGAAGAATTGAAGAAAGAACTTCAAAAGAAGTCTTCTGCAACCCAGACACAGGAGGACTCTGATGATACTGACATAGAATCAGTAGATCATTTCAGTCCTTCCCTGATGTCAACTCAAAAGCGACAGGTGAGAGTGTTTTCCAGTCACTGAAACAGTGTCCCAGCCACGTCTGCTTTTTTGAAATTTGTAATTCTTCAGAAACAAGGCTTCTACATATACATAGCAAGTAGTGTTTTAAATGGAGGCAGAGATTTTGAGTAGACAGAAAAATAGAAACTTTCATGCCACAGCTTACCTGCTGAAATGCTGGCTTCAAAAACCTTTTCATTTATATTTTCATTTTGTGCAATTCCTGAAAAAATGTGGTTTATAAACAATATCACAGGCATAGGAGGAAAACTTTTTGAAATGTGTGGTCTTAGGGATAATACTGTACAGCACCTTTTACATCCTGTGGCCCCAAAATATCAATTAAGAGGTCAGATTCTGGGGTCCAAGATTAGTGAACGTGTGTTAGAAATTCAATCAGTGTTGCATTACTGTCAAGCTAACAGGATGTTGCTGACTAGCACCATGCATAATTAGAGAACACACTATCTCCCGTGGCCAGGGTCTGTATTATATAGTCTCTACCAGTGGGGGTTCAAATATGTGATATTTTTATCTTTTAATTTACATTGTGGTGCACAGGAAAAGGATTCATCTGAAGAATCAGCCAAGGCCCTGAAAAAGACCTGTTCAGGATTGGATAAGCAAACCATAACTGCATTAAAAGGTACAGTATGTGTAGGGGATATCTCACTCATAATAAAAACGTGTTGTATGTGGTGAAACAATTTGTAAAAAAGTTTTGTCACACTTTGCCTTGGATTTCTCAAGTCATTATAGAGCGTGCATTTGTCTGCATGAATATCCACCAGAGCTGTAGCCAGAGAATTCAATGTTACTATCTCTTCCACAAGCCGTCTCCAATGTTGTTTTAGAGTATTTGACGGAATATCCAACCGGCCTCACAATCGCAGACCACATGCAACCATGACAGCCCAGGACTACCACATCCGGCTTCTTTAACTGCAGGATTGTCTGACGCCAGCAACCCGTACAGATAATAAAACTCTGGGTTTTTATATCTGAAGAATTACTGAAGAATTTATCTTGTGCTCGTTGTCAACAAGGTCTTAACCTACCTGTAGTTTGGCATCATAACTGACCTCAGTAGGCTAATGATCTCATTCGATGGCCTTGCCAGGCTGTAGATGACTGTACGAACTGCACTAACACTGTTTTCTTCTTAGAGCTTCCTGGCCTGGTGAATTCACTGAAAGAGATTGTTAGCAGCCTCAGACAAGGTTCACCAGGAACGTGGAACACTTCTTGCATGACAGATTCTCCATTGTCCAGTGATGACACCCACACACCAGAGATGGTAAAATATTAATATTAGCCACTTGGAAAATAGAACCACCACTGTAAAACAAAGTAGCATAGAGTTGTATTTTGAATGTGTTATTAGTGGCATTTCAGAACAGCTACATTGTTGTCAGATGTCATGAAAACAGAATACTGTAAGTTGAACAGTCACAAAAAAATCATACATAAGGTCTGCTAACCCATTTTACACAGCTCTTTACGGACAAACAATTGTGTCCATCACACGCTAGATTGATTCTGACTATTCCTTGCTAGCAGTTGAAGTTTTCTCTAACCAACGTTTAAAAACTACCATGCATATAAATAAAACATTATCAGTAACTGAGAAACTTGAGGTTAAGTCTACCTTATTTCAATAAATATTCTCTCAAGCAAGGCTTCTAACGTTTATGTTTTGTTTTGTCTGTCTTCTTTTTGCCACTGTCGCGAGTGGTTGGATATAACAAGCCATCATTTTGTATTAAACTATAAACAGCAGAAATACTTTAGAATCACTATGGTAGGTTATGCGTATGCGTATGCTTAAATCACATCCTTTATACATGCATTCTTTAGAAAACGTTTTGATGTATTGTTAACAGCAAGTGAACGCTTGAACTATGTATATCTGTGTAAGTGTGGCCACGCCGCATTCAGAAGAGTGCAGAACGGCTATTGTTAGCTACCTCACAATCTTAATCTTAATGTCTGCTATACGATGTTTGAGAACATAAGGTAAAATCATTGAAAAATCATTGAGGTAAAATCATTAAAAACATCCCAAGCAACTTTTTTGCAGTTAATTTGTGTGAATATATTTTTTGCATCATTTCAGGTAACACTGCCCAATTCCAGTGTGCGTGTCCCTAAAAGGATGTTTGCCCGACTGAGCAAGTCCAAGATGTCAATCCTTACCCAGGAACTGGCTACTCTTGTCTTCGGAAAATAAACCCTGGCCTCATCTACAATTACTGGTAAGCATTCTAAAATGTATGTGGGCCTTCCTGAAAAGTCCCAGCTTGACCCAAAGAAGCTTAATGCTGTCATTGGTATGAGTAATTTAGTCATACATTAGTCATACATTACATTAGTCATACATTACATTCTAAGTCCTCTATATTCAAAATTGACACACTTAGGTAGGCTTAATTATTTACATGCCTGTTTCTACAAACAAATGGACCGAAAATACTAATGTCTAATTTTATTATTTCATTGCAATCCTAGATTGTGTGCTTGCACAGTTCCCTGGAACTGACATACAGGATGTGAAGAACGTTGTAAGATGGAAGTGCAACAATGAAGGCACAGCCAAGAAGAGTCAGGCCTCCTGAATAGATCTCTGTCTGTCTCTCTCTATCCCCTTCTCCCTCTCTCTTCTTTCTCTGTCTCTTTATATACAAGTTATTTGGGTTCCTAATTGTTTTGATATAATGCAGCCTGGTATACTCTGTTCTCAGGACAAGTTATGTGGATTTCTGTAATTTTGTAGGTTTTGTCCAGTCAAAGGATTTATCCTAAATTCTAATTTCCATATTGCATATCCTTTCTGTGGAATAGCCAAGTTAAATTATTATTGTTCGACATGGTATAAGAATCCAACAGACTAAATAATGTACCAAGATTTTGAGCATGCACACAGCCATGTCCTGCTGAAATACAGTTTTCAAAACAACCTCTGTTGATTGTCATCCTTTAGCCATAAAGGTTTGATTACCATTTAGGGAATTCTACATGTTAAACCACTTGTAATGGAGTGCTACTTGAGACTACAATTTCAGACTCTTTAGTAGCTGTTTTAAATGCATAATGAATGTAACAAATATATTTAGAATGTACCTCTGTGGTGTTTAATGTCATTTATAATCATACTCATAGTAAACTGCAAGTAGACAATTATGTTACTATAAGTAAACTTGTAATATATTAAAAATAAATTAATTTATATTGTGAATCAATTAAATAATTTGTAAAAGTATATTAAAATATATGCAGAATATATTACAAGCACAATATTATTAGTCAGATGATAAAATAGCAAAACACTGTATTTGTATTTAATATAAATTTTTTGAGTTAGAAATGTATTTAAAATTTACTATAAATTAACAATTAATTCAAATACTAGTTAATTACCTGAAAGTATACTTTATTATAAATAATGTGGTACCAATATAATATATTGAAGTATATTTAATATTTTTTTAAATAAACATTAAGTACAATTTTAGTGTATTTAAAACAACTTTAACACAATTTAAGCTGGGTCAATGTAATACCCTTTAATATATTTAAGTATGTTTATACTTAATTGTAATAGGAATATAATACTTAAGTACATTTCAAATAGATTTTTTTTTGCTTGGGTAGGATCTCTGATAGCAGGACAGCAGCTGAATTTAGGATTGTACTGTATGTGTTTACTTTATTCAAGAGAGGCAGTCATAACAATAGCACGGATCAGAAAGGTAGGCTGAGCGAGGGAAAGAGAGGCCACACACCAAGGGGTAAGATAGTAAGAAGTAGTAATTCAAGGCGGTCTGTAGGAGCAGATTGAAAAACTTAAAGCTGGGCTAACATGCCTGACTGAGATGTTACTGTGGGGCAATAGTATTAAGATAACATGCAAGTCTGCTAGAGGCTAAGTAGAACTAAGAGATATTGTAACTGCATTAGAGGAGGGGGTGACAGGATCCTTATCTCAATAGAATAGCTGGGAGCAAGAACAGACCACTTTGGAATTCGGTAATAAACTGGCACAATGCCAAGTAAGGGAAAAGACGCTAAAGCTAGAAGT
>JACXGI010015253.1:0-17694 GCA_016801175.1 Esox masquinongy
TCCTCATGAAACCCTCTCCCACCCATACCCCAGTCTCCATCTAACCCTCTCCCACCCATACCCCAGTCCTCATGAACCCCTCTCCCACTCATACCCCAGTCTTCAACTAACCCTCTCCCACCCATACCCCAGTCCTCATGAAACCCTCTCCCACCCATACCCCAGTCCTCATGAAACCCTCTCCCACTCATACCCTAGTCCTCACATTAAACCAAGGACCTAAGGACACTGTAGGTAACCTTTTCAACTCAGAAGAGACACACACCATCTGGACAAAGACCAGATACACTGGTTTGAACAGACAGACAGATTGACAGAGAACCCAATTATCTACTGATACCATTCAATGATGACCATAAACAAATACCATATCTATATCTAATATCTTATCTAAACATGGGGACTCAGTACTTTAATCAGTAACTTCTTTATACATGTATAGGACTAAGTATACATCACTTCAAGAAATGTCCCTGACAATGTCTACTACATAATGAAAGCATGCCACTGAATTTGCTCCTTCAGTTATTTTCTGCCAGGATTCCAATCTTCTTGTGGCAGCCATGGTGTTACTTAGCCTACCTGGGTGAAATCACAAAAAAATGCATGTACGTATAATCAAAGCCTAACTGTGTTGGGATACATTGGACATGTATGGCTTCAGTAGGTTGTGCAGAAAATGCGAACGTAAATTTTGCATAGAATGCAGGCTCCGATGTCAATTGAATTATCTGCAACAGGCCATAGTGAAGAAATAGAATTTGATTGCTGGATTAGCTATGGATTTTATTCACTTAGATAGGATGAGATCTACTTAACTTATTAGGTAGCAGATTTGGTCGAGATAATTTTTTGCTATAGTTTCTAATCAGGCTACATTTCAAGCTCTATTTCTGGAGCCAAAACTCAGAGTATGTTCTGGTTTAACAGAGCTCCCTATGTTACTAATCCATCTTTCTGGAATAGCACTATGCTCCACTTGAGGTAAAAATACCCTTGACAACAAATCCATCCCTGTCCCCCTTAGTCCAATTGGATCACGTCTTCCTGTTCATTCTCCCGGCCTACAAGCAACAATTAAAGCAGCTTTTAAAATAGTGAAACGGTCCACCAATGCCACCGGTATTGTTAAGAGGGTACAAAGCACTCCACTTCTTAAGGAAACAAAAGAAAATTAGCATTCTATCTGGGTCCTCTCTAAATACTTTCGCCGCACATTAAAAGCATGAAAGCATTCTGATCGGCTCCATCACAGTCTGGTAAGGAAACTGATCCACGTATGACAACCAAGCCCTCCAACTTGTGGTGACGATGGCCCAGGACATTACTTAGGCAATGCTCTCACCTATCTGATATGATGCCTGATGAAAGTATGCGGCATTACTTTGGATCCCTCACACTGTAGCAATGTTGCCAAATGGGGCGGTTTCCTGCAAAATTGGGTTATTTTATATGAAAGTGTGCGGGCAAAAATGGGCTTGGGCGGGTCGATTTACAAATGTGTTTTATAGAAAAAATAGTGTTTGGCGTTTTTTTTTGTGGAGTCCGTGAGTAATTGTGCGGTTTACAGTCAATTAAATGGCAACCCTGCACCACAGCCTCACGTTGATCAATCTCCTGCCATTTGTCAAATGGGGAATGTACTGGAGAATAAGAACTCGTATTTACTTTTCCCCACTGCTGTGTGGATTATTATTTATTCTGTGTGCGTTCAGTTCTCGGTTTGCCTCTCCTTTTTGTTGTTTTGTTGCTTTGAAAGAACAAATAAAGGAATGTTTCCATACTTAAGCTCTGCGCCTTGTGTCCTGCCTCCAAGCTGTGACACTTGGCTCCACCAGAAGCTGGGATTTCAAGTCTTTCACAATTTCCTACACCATCTGAAGTAGTTTGCAATTTTCAACGTATCAATACGCTAACCCCGAGACCCCTGACCAAAACAAAAAAAATGGTGGCCAATCTCTCGCCTCAAAATCAAGAATTTGAAGTAACCACAAACATCTATGAATGTTATAAAGTCTTATCAAACAAGCCTTTGCCCCAAAAGCATGATTCCCAAGGTTACGTAGCCTAGCAAAGTGCTGATTAGAGACGAGATAATAGCTGGCTGACATTAAATAGATGCAACTCACAGCAGATGGCTAACATCAATATAGCCAGTTGGTTAGCCTAACAATGGTTACACATCAGACAACATTTGACTAGTTCATTTTCAGGCAGATGTTCAAGTTATAAATAGTTACTATACCCACCAGTCATTTAATTTAAGAGGATAAATGATGGATATGTAGTTAAAAAGGGGTGTTAAACTAAGACATGGGATGAGCTATTGACAAATGCATGTAAATTACCAAAAGCAACTGGAACAAACAATGTTTCTTATTCAATATTATATAATTATTACCTTGCATTGTGGCAAAGAAAACGGTCCAGTTTCTTGTTTTGGATATGCATTTTCTTAGGGAAAACAGATTCACTGTCCTGATGCCAAAATCAACAAGCCCCTAAAATCACTTAAGTACCAGTTGAGATCCTGTGACTGTGCTGGCCACTCCATTATAGACAGAATACCAGCTGACTGCTTCTTCCCTAAATAGTTATTGCATAGTTCGGAGCTGTGCTTTGGGTCATTGTCCTGTTGTAGGAGGAAACTGTCTCCAATCCAGACCATCACATTGCCTCCACCATGCTTGACAGATGGCATGAAGCACGCCTCCAACATCTTTTCATTTGGTTTGTGTCTCACGAATGTTCTTTGTGATCTGAAAACCACAGATTTGACTGTCTATAACACTTATTTCCAATCTTCCTCTGTCCTGTGCCTGTATTCTCTTGCCCATCTTTTCTTTTTATTGGCCAGTCTGAGATATGGCTTTTTCTTTGCAACTCTGCCTCGAAGGCCAGCATCCTGGAGTCACTTCTTCACTGTTGACGTTGAGACTGTTGTTTTGCAGGTACTATTTAATGAAGCTGCCAGTTGAGGACCTGTGAGGCATCTGTTTCTCAGACTAGACACTAATGTATTTGTCCTCTTGCTCAGTTGTGCACTGAGGCCTCCCACTCCTCTTTCTATTCTGGTTAGAGCAAATTTGCGCTGTCTTGTAAAGAGAGTAGTATACAGCGTTGTACGAGATCTTCAATTTCTTGGCAACTTCTCACATGGAACAGCCTTCATTTCTCAGAACAAGAATAGACTGAAGAGTTTCAGAATAGAATTCTTTGTTTCTGGACATTTTGAGCCTGTAATCAAACCCACAATTGCCGATGCTTCAGATACTAAACTAGGCCAGTTTGCTTGCTTTAATCAGCACAATAGTTTTCAGCAGTGCTAATATAACTGCAAAAAGGTTTCTAATGATCAACTAGCCTTTTAAAATGACAGACATGGATTAACGTGCCATTGATCTGATGTTATTTTAATGGACAAGAAATGTGCTTTATTTTCAAAAACAAGGCCATTTCTAAGTGACCCTGTCAGTCGATCCAACAGGTATGGAGACACTGGAGCAAGTGCGGTTCTTAAGTAGAACTTTACTGGGTAAATCAAAAGGTGCACTACAAGCGCAAAACAATAAACAACGTGCTAAACCAGGAATACACAGACACAGCTCTGGCATCGCGTGATACAGGGTCAATAAGCCACAGGGGTGGGTGAATCAGAGGACTAGATATAGGTGGATGATTGGGGTTGATGAGGACCAGGTGTGTGCATTAAGGTGGAGGGATCTGATCTGTGAACGCTGGCGATCTTCTAGATCACTGGCGAATCAGAGCGTTGCAGAGGGAGGGGAGATGGTGTGGGCGTGACAGAACCCAAACTTTTGAACTGTAGTGTATATTTATTTACTATGAAGGCAACTACATTTTGAAAATGTTTCGGTAGAACATTGTTTGGAAAAACTTTTCAATAGATTATCATACATGATTCATAACAACTGTTAACATTAATGTGGATATTGACATAGAGATCCGTATTTCCTGTATGCAAAGAAATACCATCATTCCAAAACATCAATCACTACCTATGTCAGGTGTGGATTTGCCATGACAAAAGTTTTTTCCTCAAGAGCATGACTATAGCATGTCTCCAAAGTCTGTTTGATATCGTCTGTTGTTGATTGTATGACACAAATACTGTTGGCAAGTTAAAATCGAATCAGTGGCCACTTTATCAGGTACACCTGCTTGTTAGCGTAAATAGAAAAACAGCAAATTGCATCTCAATACATAAAGATAGCAGATATGATTGAGAGATTTAGTTGTTGTTTGACAAAACACTAGAATGGGGAAGATGTGTTATCTGAGCAAATTTGACAATAGGATTACTGTTTGTGCCCGACGTGGCAGTTCCAACATCTCAGAAGCTGACCTTCTGGGATTTTCGCACAGTACAGTCTCTTGGGTTTACAGAGAATGGTACGATTTATCAGAAACATCCAGTGAGTGGCAGTTCAGTGGGCGAAAACACCCTGTTAATGAGAGGTCAGAAGAGAATGGCCAGACTTGCTAAAGCTGACAGAAAGGCATGAAATACTCAAATCTTTACAAATCTTTGCAGCAGAAGATCATGCCAGGTTCCTCTCCTGTCAGCTGAGAACAGGAAGATGGGCATGTGATCACCAAAACGGGACGACCAAAGATAGAAATCTTAATTTCTACTTTGATATGTACATGGCAGGGTCAGAATTTTGGGTAAACCACATGAATCAATGGATCCATCCTGCCTTGTGTCAACGGTACAGGCTTGTGATGGTGGTGTAATTGTGTGGGAATATTTTCTTGGCATACAAGTTAGGCACACCAAACAAACCATCATCTCAGTGAAGGACTGCTCCAAGTCACCGTGAAAAGGCCAAACTGCAATACTATAGCAGTCTCTTTAGTTCTGGTAAAATAATAATTAATCATTAGGCATGTGATCAAATTTGATCTGTAAGAATGTTCTACTTGGAATGTGCCTAATCAAAGCAAGTGATGACAGTAGGGCGTAGGACCGTAATGAACAAAGGGAAACAAGGTGGGTGTGAACAGTGCTATGAAAAAGTATTTGTCCCTTTTCTGATATTCTGTATTTTTGTTTCAGTGTCCCTACAAAATGATTGCTTGACATTATTCTTTTAGAATTCTCTGATAAAGAGCAGAATTTATGGTTCCTTCAACGATGGCAAGTTTTCCAGGTCCATGTCAAGCATCCCCAAGACATCATACCACCACACCTTTGATATGGCGTGACCTCCGCATTATTTCTTTGAGACTAGCGCTTCCTTTCGGTTGAATCCCGTCATATACTTTTAGAATGGGGACGGAACAAAATGGCGACGGAACAAAGGGGAGGCGTCCACATCACGTCTCACGTTCACCTCACGTTGAACCCTGCCGTGTAGATCCAAGAAGCAGGTACAGTATAAGTAGCCGAAGAGAAATTGTTTGCAATCATTTTAATTTAAACAAGGAATGTCAATGTAAATAAAATGCAGTTTTGCATTGTACATGTTTTTAAAAAGTAGAAATTGTCGGAATAATGAAAGACGTACCACTGCATCTTGCTTGCAGGATTGAAACTCGAATAAGCCAGATCGCTAGACATAAACCGATATGTTGCATGGTTTGTCTGTAATTTAAGTTGTGTGCATGTAGCACAGGCTTTAGCAAATTCTCATTTTAGTTTACTAGTAGGCTACTTGCCAGAGGTTGATGATGTTTCTTTTTTGTAGTGCCTGCTCGAATTAGACGGCTATACTCAGTTTGGGCCTCTGGTCATGGTCGGTCCGGTTCTCTGCACTGGCGGTTGACCGTAGTTATCTTATTCTATTTTAGCATGCACTGCATGTACACTGGCGTTATAAATCGTAACCGTTACCTTGAGTGCATAACGCGCAAGTTAAGACAGGCTGTCTACAAAAAATGGTTATAACTTTATTTTTTTTAATACATCTGCACATTATTTTTAAGAAAAATCCCAAATGGATCCATAGGCCTTTACAACCCATGTACTTGTGGAGCTTTGAGAGGATTTAATAAGTGTAAAAGGCATAAGTAATATGGTGAATGTTCCTATATATGAAGAGAAGATCGCACTGTTACCACATTTATTACACGTCAAATCCTGCCAGATCTCCACAAGTGCACAGGGTGTATGGCTTAGGGATCTTTTTGAGATTTACACTATGTAATCCTTTCCCATAATGTAATACTTTTCCATTTGGGCTTTTCAAAGGTAACGGAAAAATGGCCCTCACCCAAGTAACATCCAACAAATGCAGCGGTGGCTACCAGAAGGTGTTCGAGCATGACAGGTAAGCCCCATCTCCGCAACACGGAAGCGAATCCTGCTTGAATATAACCACACATGAAAGCAACGCATTGCAGTATTTTAGGTTTTTTTTTTTAGTTTAATGCAATAATGCCATTTAATAATTGTCCACCATTTTGGCTTGTTGGAAAACTAGTCATAAACATATACATGCACGTCTGTCTAGCACTGAGCTGAAGTGTAAAATGAAGTTTGCCATCTACCTGCCCCCTAAGGCTGAGAATGGGAAGTGTCCTGTCTTCTACTGGCTCTCAGGTAAATTTTATGATCAGTTAACAATGTCTGGCATGCTTGCCTGTATCTCCATGTATTGGCCATCAGATCGGAAATGCATTCTAGTCCACTGGTGCTACCATTCTGATTAGGCCAGCAAGGATGGGGCATGTGGCTTGAAAAACCTACCTCAGTCCAAGAACTGCAGAATATGTTACTGTACTGTAATTTCCCAGTATGGCAAAAAACGCAGAGAAGTTTGAAATCTGTCTCATTTTTAATTAAACTGCCTTTGTCATCCTCTAATACTAGGTAGCTGACACACAACAGCCATTGTTGAGTGGAGTTTTGTGTTGAACAACAAGGAGCCTGATTGGCTGACTGTCCTTTGTTGTGTTTTCCAAAACTGCCGTGGTGGCTTAGTCACCTAGCATGAGAGACCTACAAAGGCCGTTAAACGGAATGCACGTTTTCAATGCAATGTTCCGAGTACAGTGGCATGGACTATTCCTGAATTGAGGTGTGTTTTCTGAGCCATATGTCCCTCTGCGTCCACGCTCTCGTATCATGGCCCGTATGAGAACCTGTATGACCTGATTGCAGATGTACTTGCAGCAAGTTTAAGGTTGGAACTCCCAGCGGCCTCCGAATAAAGATGTAAATGTCTGTCTCTTCTACTCAGGTTTGACGTGCACAGAGCAGAACTTCATCACCAAGGCTGGCAGTCAGCAGGCAGCATCAGAGCACGGCATCATAATCGTAGCGCCGGACACCAGCCCACGTGTGACACACATGCTTTTTATTTTAAGCTTAAGAATGTATTGACTCTATTTACATATTAGCATGATTAGCATTAATTAACCCTAAAATAGTATCTCATGAAAGGTTCAAGCAAGAGAGACCAAACCAACTTTATTTCAAGTTTGGGTTATTCCAAATTAAAATGCTGAAATGTCTATCAACTATGATGGCATGCATTTGCATAATTAGCGTTAATTAACCCCAAAATAGCATCTATTGTACCTTTCAAGCTACTGTACAGAGACCAACCCAACCAAGACCAACTTTTTTTCATATGGTTAGGGTATCCCAACTTAAAATGCTGAGATATGTATAGACTATTGACAAATCTGCATACATTTGCAGAATTAGCATAAACTAACCCTAAAACATTCTCTGAACCGTTTAAAGTAAACTTTTTCCTCCGTTTCTCTACTAATCAACTGTGAGGTCAGAAGAATTCTTCCACTACCTCCTACAACTTATTTTAAAACAAGCCCCAGTAAATGTACATGCAAAGTTCAAATCAAGTTGCGTTACATTTACTCTGTCCTCGAGACTCCCAGGTTGACAATCTCACCAGTTTCTCATTCACACTCGCCCATATAACATTAACTATGTTCAGGTGGTTGTAACATTGAGGGTGAAGATGAGAGCTGGGACTTTGGCACTGGAGCTGGTTTCTATGTCAATGCCACACAGGAACCCTGGAAGACCAACTACCGCATGTATGCCTATGTCACTGAGGAGGTGTGTGGGTCACCTTTTAAGAGGTCCTGTCTGCTTTTGCTACTGTAAATCCCCTGACACATGCCGCCTTTCAACTGTCTCTTCCTCTCAGCTGCCTAGTTTGATCAACGCCAACTTCCCAGCTGACCCAGAGAAGATGTCGATCTCTGGTCACTCGATGGGGGGACACGGAGCCCTCATCTGCGCCCTAAAGAACCCTGGAAAATACAAGGCATGGCAATGTGTCACAAGACCTATAGCCCGTAACAGTCCTCATGATGTAATATGTACATGTGAATGACGCCCGGTCCTTCCCTTCAGGCTGTGTCTGCCTTCGCCCCCATCTGTAACCCCATGCAGTGTGCCTGGGGGCAGAAAGCCTTCACTGGGTACCTGGGTGAAGACAAGAAAGACTGGGAGGTACATTCTGGGATGGGGTAGTTACACTCAAAGGTCTCTGTTAAAACAAAACACCTAGGGTTAGAGTAGCATTTGTGAGCAACAGCTGTTTGTATTTGTCTTCCCAAACCGCCTCTTCCCTTTTATTCTCCCCAGTCTTATGATGCCACCGTGCTGGCGGGCTCCTATTGTGGGCCCCAGCTGGACATCCTGATTGACCAGGGCCGTGATGACCAGTTCCTGTCAGCCAGCCAGCTGCTTCCTGACAACCTGATTGCCGCCTGCTCTGAAAAGAAGATTCCTGTGGTGTTCAGGCTTCAGCCGGTCAGTGTTGCAAAGCGGTCAACAATGGCAACTGTTGATACAGTATTTAACGTCCCATTGCAGTCAAACTAGAGGAAAAAAAAAGTTTTACTTTTTTTTTTTTTTTTTACATAGGAATGTTTAAGTGTAAACTATGCTATAAGCTAAACAGGCCCGTGTACTGATTTTTTTAAGGTAACAAAGTATTCAGTGTACAGTATATTAGGTGGATAATTATTTTGGAAATATTTCGTTTCACTAAAGGTAATGTATCATACAAGATTAAACATGTTATTTAAATACCTATGTCATCCTTAGGGCTATGACCACAGCTACTACTTCATCTACTCCTTTATCAACGACCACATCAAGCACCATGCCAAGTTCCTCAATGCTTAAAAGCATGACTGCTAGACCAGAACCCAACCAGGCTTTGTCCTCTGTGCCTTCTACTGTGCAGTCCCA
This sequence comes from Esox masquinongy, assembly GCA_016801175.1. NCBI lineage: Eukaryota > Metazoa > Chordata > Actinopteri > Esociformes > Esocidae > Esox > Esox masquinongy. The sequence continues at coordinate 9,200 of JACXGI010015253.1, forward strand.
TCTACCCTATACAGAGAAATAACGCCTGATGACCTGAAGTGAACCAGCTGAGCTGAAAGGAACAGACCTGCTATGTTAAATAGTGGGATTAGTTAAAGGGGAGCTTGCTTGCCAAATCACATGCTGATGCAAACGATGTTTTTGAAAATAAAAGTTCACTTATTACTTTTCATAACATTTGTTTTCATGTTATGACCTCACGCATACACAGTCATCTGAGTAAATGTAGATTAAGTATTGAACAAACGTAAGACATTGAAGTTTATGGATAAGGTCTTTACTGATAGTGATGAGAAATATATACATTATTCACAACAGTTAAGGCGACACTGAAAGGGTGTTTCATGCAATGAGGTCCAAATTGCTGTACAACAAATACACCAATATGGCAAAAGGTACAAAATGGTATAATAATACATCAAAATGTGAAGAAAGAAACCTCAAAATAAATGTCCTCCCATCATAAAAGTACAAAACTGTGGAGTACTAACTTTCAGGACTATGTACAGAAAATAGTTGAAAAAAAAATACTGCTTTATACAGCAGTCAGAGTTAAAAAAAAAAAAAAAAAGAGAAAAAACCCAACATTTGTATTGCTCAAATTAATTTCATAATATGCAATATTTAGATTTATTTCATGCTCTGATTTGTCAGTTGCCAAAACAAAACTATAAAAACATTTTTAAAGTGCAGATAATTTCAGGCCGGTAGACAGCCACAAAGCCACTTCTAAAGGCTTAGATTCACTCACTAATGAAAAAAGTAATTATCTTTTTGTGTTAAAAGGATAGTTCACTCAAATAACAAAATAGCACATTGATATATTTAATCTGTAAGCAGTTTATGGACCAGGAACCCATGCTATGGTTTAGTTTCCGGGCACTGTTTTTGTCCAGAGACCTACAGTATATCAGCATTTTTCATACATGTCTCATCATCCAAATTGTCCAAAAGTATCTAAAATTAATTGTGAGGCTCAACAAAGGCTTATGATTGTGTGGAAAATAGCATATGCACAATACTGTATTATATACATAATATTACCTACATTCTATATACAGTATAAATGGTATTATTGTAAGTGTTCTCACTATTCTGATTCCTAGAAATTGTTTCCCTTGCCTAAGGAGTGTGGCTTATTAACTCCTATAGAAATTACAAGTATCCAAACGACTATTAATAATGCTGTCAAATATAATAGTACAATATTTTCTAAATATAAAATCCAACTGCAAAAACCCTCATCACATAACAGTTTGACATCACCCATTCTGATAAATACCTACAATACACCTTAAAAATTAAATTATTGGAATAAAACAAACCTAATATACAAAAACCTTACTAAATTCACAAGTGGCTCTGAAAAAAAGCTGTTGTTGGCAACTGTCAAATCTATCCAGTGAAAAACTGATTTTACTGTTAAGGCTTTAGCTTTGGATACCAAGCTGTATTAAATGCATGTATGTACAATCAAAAGCCAACAAACCCTTTTGTAATTTTCAGCTTTTGTAGTGGTATGATATTGGGCACTCAAGCATCTACTTTCCATATTCTGCTAACACTGTCCTTGTCATATAGTGACAATGTCTTTATTTCAGTGAATACATCTCAGGTACGTAGTAGATTTACCATGGTCAGCATATACCCACAACCTTTGAGGAGTTATTTAGTATATTATGAGGACTCGCAAGCCCCTCCCCCTTCTCACCTTTTCATTCTATTTCTCTTGTCTCTCTGTCACTCTAAAACAGCCATTATTGTACTATACTTGTGAGGACTTTTCCCATTCAAAATCAGACTCTCTCTTACTCTGCAAGACCATAAGTTTAAACCAAATCTAAACCCTAAAACAAACAAATGTCCTAATTTTTTTGTAATTTTCATATGTTACTATTTTTGTGAGGATTTCCGGTACTTAAAAGTACAGTTGTGTGTGTGTGTGTGTAGAAACACCAGACAGAAGCAGTTTACAGAATGAAGAATGACAGTGCAGAATGCCCACACCTACCCTGAGATACATACCCAAAGCTCCCAATTCAAAAACCAACACCTATAGTCTTGGCAACACGTCAACCACCTACAAATGTAATGTGAGATCAATTCAAAGTAGAACATCATACAATATACAGTACAATACCAAAAATATATTACCTATTAAAGAAAAAATATTTGGGATTCTTTTAAATCAGTACAACATGGCCATTTTCATTATAAATATCTTTAAATAGGGAAGCTGTAGCGGAGACAGCGCTTTTGTGAGAGTGTTTGTGGTTTAGTGTCTCAGGTATTATTGTTATTACTAAGGGTACTAAATGGCCTTTGGAATAGATGGCTGGAAGATGGCTGCCAGTAAAATGCTGAGTCAAATGTGCAGTGTGGTATGCTGGAAGCTGTTGTGACCAGGATTCATGCTACTGGAGTGTCCAAGTTTGCTGAATGCTCCCACAACCCATCAGGGCACTCCTGTAATAATTAAAAACCATCAAAGTGGACAAACCTGTTTGCTATGAACATGTCATCCGCATTGGTATAGCCCACTAATGTATTTTTAGCGCACTTTGCGCATTAATGTGTAACTTCAAAACGTGGTCGTAATAATAACAGAAGGAAGACTACAGTCCCTTGGAAAAGACCATTTCAGGAGGTACAATGTCAACTGTTCTTTCACTTAAAACAAAACCTGAACTGAGTGCTGTGTTGGTGTTGGGCGAGTGAGGAGGTTTCCTTCCTCTCACGTGAAGAGGGCCTGCTTGGTTGAAGTTTCATCCACCAGCGCCTGGACCGTCATGCTCACTTTGACCATACCCTTCTCTTCTAGTATGTGATGAGGCAGACACAGCTTATCCTGAGGAGGTCCATAGAAGCAGGAAGAGAGGGTGGGGGGGAAGAGAGTGGGAAAGAAGTAGAGACAGACGACGAGGAGGCAGCAAAAACAACACGAGTAAATCAAAAAGACCCCTAAATACTACTCTAGTGATAAGTGAACATACGGAGAGCGTGCTCCCGAGGTGTGTGGACCTATATTGGATAACTTATGTGACGACTGACTTCACCTGGCTTGGTCATCAGAGAACAGCAACACAGAAACAGAATAGAAGAGGGAGATAACCCAAAACTGCATTTATTACCAGTTCCACTCACACCATCAGATAAACACGTCATTAAAAGCCTCACCCTAGGTCCTTTAAAATCAGCACTCTCAGGTTTAAAACACAGAAATAATAGCATCATAATGGCGTACCAACTGTAGTCGGCTGGTAAGGTTTACTTGACAACAGCGAATACGCTAAAATGGCAGCGGAGTTAAATGAAAAAATGTGGATACTACATCTATGGCTTCAATTAATTTAGAAAAGTAGGTTAAACCTCATTGCTTTGTGTTGAGTACATATACATCAATGGGCAGTAGCAGCACCTCTGCCCTCAAACAATATCAAAGCTCTCAGAACTGAGCTTCTAGTACTGTTCACCTCATCTAGTGTGCTGACCACCATTTGTATATAATTATATGTAAACTGTGTGCACATTGTTCATTCTGTTTCTTAATGTGGTCTACCACTAGCAGCACCATGACACCACGTACAGTTCAGAGTATGTGTAAATATACCTGTAACACATTGTTTTCACTAGCCCTTTAATAAAGACCTCCAGATTAGCCATGTCTGTAATCTTGCATGTGCAAATCGGTTATATGTTTTAGAAATGATGGATCCTCTGCACACCTGGTCGGTCCACTAGTAATGTATGCTTTCATCCAAAGTATCTTCTAGAGGTTTGAAAATATGGAAAACAGTCTGTTTTGAACCAGGAACGCTGTGAGTTCATTTCCGACACAGGGCCGGTAGGAATGTATGGAAATGTACACACTACTTAAGGTTGCCTTGGATACGAGCGTCTGCTAAATTACTTGAATGTAAATGATTGAGTGGTATACATGTGGCTTAGTAACGTGACTGGCGTTCATTTAGTGAAAATGTGTTAAAGTGGCATTTCACAGTCTAGCCATGAGTGGTGTGCTTATTAGGGGAATATACAGACACACTGGTGTGTCTTAATGTAATGGACAGCATTACTACTGAGCTGTGTTATTTCCTTTGAAAAGACATATAGGTCAAATAATCATTGTACTGTACTTGCAATATACTGACGCCATCTTAAAGAAAGAGACCACAGTGACAAAAAACTTCAAGAACCATGTTGACAGAGAAACCCTACTAATGCTAGGGTATAACTGACTCATAACAACGTGTCTGTGAACTCGGAGGGCATAAAAACTAGCAGTCTAGTTACATGACAAGCGTGACTTGACACATTATACCAAAGAGTAAAGAGTGATTTTAGGTAACCCTTGTTACTTGTTGTGTACAAGCTCCATGCTATTTTGCAAGTTAGTTGTGAGTTGGTATTTATTGGGAGTTTAATGGCACACATCTGCAAAAGTGCATGAAAGACACTGCTCTCTCTGTGTGTGTGCGTGTGTGCGTGTGCGTGTGTGTGTGAGTAAGAGAGACAGTCAGCAGTTTTCCTGGACAGAGGAGAAAAGCACAGAAACAAGAGATTGAAGAAAAAGAGGAGGAGGATTGCCATTGACTCATGCGAGAGGCAGGGGTGGGAGTAGGGTAGGCTTTGACAGGATATTGACTGATGGCGTTATGTCCGCTCGCTCCAGCTGTAAGCCACAAACAGCAGGAGGAGACAGAACACATGTACCAGGCTCGAACCAATCAGGTCCCAGGGCTGCCAGGCAGGAGGTGGAGCCTGGGCGACCTGTGTAGAAGCCTCGGGGGCAGGGCTTGGGTTTGGGCCCTCCACCTGGCTGTCTGAGTCCCTCCCCTCTCTGGGGGTCTCCGTGGCAACCAGGGCGCACACGGTGACACGGATCGGCCGCAGGTGACACTGGATGATGTCATATGCTGAGCAGAGGGACGACTGAGGCCCGGAGGAGTGGAAGAGGAGGAGATTGAGGAGAAGGAAGGTAAAGGAAGATAAAGGGAGGAGGGTTGGAAAACAGAAACCAGTTTGGAATGAATGAAGAAAAATGCAAAAGTAGAGAAAAGAATGACACAGATGGATAAAAGCAAAGGGGTCACATGAGTAACATCAAGGGATTTTGAGAATGAAGAAAAGAAACAGCCAGATGGAAAAATATGAACAAAGAACAACACAGAGAGGAAATACCGCAAAGAAAGAAGAAAGACGTGTCAAGCACATACAATAAGGGAAAGAAAATGCAATGAGAGAGAATGATGGACAGAGAGAAACCATGCAGGAAGTTAACCGGTGGGAGTAGAGGTCAGAGGTCAATAAGTATGTTTCTGCTCTGGACTATGCAGGTGTGGGTTACCAAGGCAGCATCCAACGTTGCTTTTTGAGAGAGTCTGAATAACTACATTTGTAAACCTAAGACTGAACCCTGGCTCTCTCAGAAAGCATGGTGTGCTGGGGTGTAGAGAATTAGAAGCCATGAGGAAGTGGGTGCTGTTAGCCAGCTACACCCTCACATGCAGCTGCAGTTGCCAGCATTACCTTTCGATCCAGCACAGCTCTCCTCTTTCAGCCAGGTAGCAACATTTCAGCCAGCCAAGCAGCAGTAGTGTCAGCAGCAGGATTACAGGCCGGCTCAGGCCAGGCTAATACAAGCAGAGACAGACTAGCTACAGCTAGCAAGCAGGAGGTATCAGACAGGCCCTCACACTTGGTAACGGCGCTACTGTGCATTCCGGTTCAGTACCTGAAGGCTAGTCAAACGCAGTGACAAGAAGGCAGCTTTTGTTCTCTTAGTGTGAGAAAATAACTGAGTTAAACTACATCCCTTCAGGGCTTACTAAACCAGGGTACGATCACAGAGTCACTGTAATACTGACGGTGGTTATATTTACTAAAGGAGCCATTAAACAATAAGTCACCAGGGCCACTGGGATAATTTGATTCTAACACACAGACACGTGTAGTAAGTCCTAAGCTATCAAACCCATGGAACACTTTTCAGTCAAGTAAAGAAAAAACATTTCTGCAGTGTTGTTCTGCAGGAATGAGAGCGCACAAGCTCCTTTTCCATTTGGCACCAACAGTAATTTGGTAGCAGTGCAGAATATGGGAAGCTCAAAGCCATGATGGGTAGCAATGATGCCAGCATAGTCCAGTGGAATGACGTTGATGATGCAGCTACTGTCATTACCTTCTCTCTCAGATGAGAGGGATGGGTGGTGGGGATGGGGCAAGGTGATTGGCTAGATTTACCAGTTCTGGGATCAAACTCTTTGCTCTGTTGGGTTGTCCCCAATGTGAAATACGTAACACTGTGTAAACTAAAGATATTGTGAACTTGTGAAATGGTCTAGTTTCATCCCAGCACTAGCACAACGCCTCTGTAATAGGATCTGTTGGTGTGTAGGACCTATTTGCATTACAGGCTTAGAGCATCAGTGATCCCCAATCAGCTCACCCAAAGCTAGATTTCAACCAGACTATAGACTGTAACGGTTCTACACACCAAAACAGATCGAGCATCACTTTACCTCAGTTAAAACCTCAGGTGAATCTAAAATAGCTACTGATTCAGGATCAGTGAAATGCCACTATTTATTATGTAGCAGACGGGAGGGAGGGGTCTCACCTCGGGAACACCCATCTTCCTACAGGCATCCAGGAAGTTCTCCACGTTCCTCCGACACTTGGCCATGCTGAGTTTGGGCTAATGGGTCACACTCATGGTCAAACACCAACCACAACAGACGATAACACAGATAATCACCCAATCCCCCTTTTTAACCCCTTATCACACTTACCACGGCAGGCGAGGGCACATGGATGCTTGCCACGGAGCGTGGGCGAATGTGATTGGCTAAATGGCAAAGTACCACCCCATCCATGAGGGAAGAGCCTAGGTCTTCTGGAAGAGCCACCTTCAATCTGCTCTCTATGCTCTGGATCGACAGAGAGGGAGGGCAACTAGGGGTCAAAACAAACCCTAACACACCCAGCACGGTAAAGGTAATAATCCAAGACAGTGAGAAAGAACAGGTCCCCCACCTCTCGGAGTTGTTCCATCAGCTCCAGCTCTTCTCTCAACTGTTCCATCTTCCTCCTCATGGTGAACTGAGGGTCCACAGACTCCAGGCTCTTGTGGGTCCTCAGGAATACTGTGGAGAACACCCTGCAGTTAGACCAGGTGCCCAGCAACTAACACCGACTAACTTGAAACACACACATCACACCCACATGTAAGCATGCACCTAGCGCCCTTAATAGTATCTGATGTAGCCCACACACATGACAATATTCACTGACATAGAGATCACTCTCTTACAAAAGGATGCCTAGCTACTGTACACTTGCGTAACTACTTATTCAAATCCACTCATGCAGATGCAGAGCTGGACTTGAGCTGGTTTGCATTCATTGTCATGGAGGCAGTCATTTGCACTGGAGAGTGAATGCAGAATATTTGATTGGCAAAAGGAATTTCACTTAACTAGTCCTGCAAACTAATAGACGAAATAGCATGCCTTCCAGAAATACATTTGATGAGTTCTTAGGAGTTCTTAAGAGTGATGAGAGTTCTTGTAATGTTCTTGCAATGTTCACGATCTCAAATCAGCAATTCAAGCATAACAAAGCCAAAGCAATGGAACGGTGTCTTTTAAAAGTGCGTGGGAGGCGTGTTTTGAACAAGCTTGGCCTCTGATCACACACTCTACAGAACAGCATGTTACAACACAGCAGTGAATCATTTACATGATCAACGGCCTCTATTCTTATCATAACCCGCGCAACAGCAACCCTATCAAGCTTAGTGAAACGCCACACTTCACAACACACATCCAGTAGCTCTGTCTTCTGGAACACGTTCATTAAGACCACACGGGGGAGCCCAAGTGTCATCGCCGATCGGCTCTTTAACCCAAGGAAGGGACAATGAATTTCAAAGTATTTAAACTGGGCTGTAATGACATGGGCTAAATCTGACCATCTCACACGGGGCAATGGCTCGCTGAGGGTCTGTCTCCGTAGGAAGTAACAGATAAACACACAGAGGCCTAAGTCAGAAGCATGCCTGGCTGACAACGATCAGAGTTGGTAGAGATGGACTGCCAGAGACAATGATAACACTCCCCTATCGTCATACAGAGAACAGGATGTTGACTATTATAGAGTGTGAATGTGATATGATAGGGAAACGAGTTACATACAAAGATACAACAACAGAATGAGATGGGGCCACAGAGAGGAAACCATCACGTGGATTATTGGAAACACAAACTGAGTGAAAACATACCTAACTCACACTAATACTATTCAAGCTACCCCAACACTGGCGAAACCATATGGGAATAACACATATAGCCACTTATAGCAAGAACTCAATCCCCCTTCACTGTTAGTGGGTGGCTCCTGACAACAGGGAAGTGTTTCTTTAAGACCCAGAGACTCATCTTAAAGATGGCCAAACAATGATGAAGCAGACGTATTATTCATTACAACATTATTAG
>JACXGI010015255.1:0-17698 GCA_016801175.1 Esox masquinongy
GTGGTTGTTACAGTTGTAGCCACATCAGATCAGTACAAATATTACTTAACTACTGCAAACACCAACATGTTATTAAATTTCAAATTAACTTCCAACTGCTACCGTATGTAGTACCAAGCTAACTTGCAACACGTAGTTTAATTACCAGTTGATCTAAATTATGCAACATCCAGCTCACTACTCAGTATCTGTCCAAATTTTATTAAAATCGCGTTTTTTGTCTGACTTCTATTTTGAAGGCAAAATCCTTAAACCGGAAGTCTTATTGTTGCTACGGAATCTCTAATGTTGCCTGCATGACGCTAATCTAGTACTCTTTCAAACTACTCTGCTACTGGCAGCCCTCAGATTTTCTTTAACACAATAAAAGCTATCTTTGAAATGTATAAGGCAATATAGTTAACAATCTAGTCTGTAAAAATGTAAATACAAGAACAATATTGTAACGGACATCAAACATAAAATGTACAGACTAAATTGTTAACTATATTGCCGTATATATTTCACTGATGGCTTTTATTCTGAAAATAAAATCTGAGTTAGCGCGGCTAGCATAATATCCTGCTGCTAGAAGAACGGTAATGAAGCCTCGTATGGCCATCACTAATGATAAGTGCAGATTTAAAGTGAAAACTGTCTCACTACACAAACACACACACACACACGGTCAGTCTTTCAGTACTTCTTTACCAGGTCATATGAGGTGAAGAACTTTCACGATAGAGACATTTCACCCACTGAGACCCTTTGTAATGTGTAACATCACACACACTAAAACAAAAATCACCTTTCACAAACACAAACTATATATTATTGGAACTGAATTTTTCTCTGGGCTTTGTTGTGTGGTGTGTGGGAGGGGCCAGGATGTTCTGTTTATAACTATCCCGAGGTGATATTACTTATAGTGCTTGATAAGGACCTTGTCCATATTTTCCTTTGCAGACTACAAGTCCAAAAATGAATCAGCGACTAGCTTGTGGGATACAGAGACAGGCCGAGATGTATTCCGTGCAACCATGTCACTTGAGTGATTTCATATACACTGATCAGCCATAACATTATGACCACCTGCCTAATATTGTGTAGGTCCCCCTTTTTCCGACAAAACAGCCCTGACCCGTTGAGGCATGAACTCCACTAGACCTCTGAAGGTGTGCTGGGGTATCTGGCACCAAGACGCAGCAGATCCTTTAAGTTCTGTAAGTTGCGAGGTGGGGCCTCCATGGATCGAACTTTGCAAAGCACATCCCACAGATGCTCGATTGGATTGAGATCTGGAGAATTTGGAGGCCAAGTCATTGTTGTGTTCCTTAAACCATTCCTGAACCATTTTTGCTTTATGGCAGGGCGCATTATCCTGCTGAAAGAGGCCAATACCATCACAGAATACCGTTGCCATGAAAGGGTGCACACGGTCTGCAACAATGCTTAAGTAAGTGGTATGTGTCAGTAACACGTACATCCACATGTAAGGCAGGACCCAAGGTTTCCCAGCAGAACATTGCCCAAAGCATCACAATGCCTTCGCCAGCTTGCCTCCTTCCCATAGTGCATCCTGGTGCCATGTGTTCTCCAGGTAAGAGACGCACACACACCGGACCATCCACGTGATGTAAAAGGAAACGCGATTCATCAGATTAGTCCACCTTCTATTGCTCCGTGATCCAGTTGTGATGCTCACGTGCCCATTGTAGGTGCTTTCGGCAGTGGACAGGGGTCAGCATGGGCACCCTGACTGGTCTGTGGCTACGCAGCCCCATACACTACAAACTGCGATGCATTGTGTGCTCTGACACCTTTCGATCAGTACCAGCATTATCTTTTTCAGCAAATTGAGCTACAGTAGCTCGTCTGTTGGATCGGACCACACAGGCCAGCCTTCGCTCCCCACGTGCATCAGTGAGCCTTGGCCGCCCATGACCCTGTCGCCGGTTCACTGCTTTTCCTTCCTTGGACCACTTTTGATAGGTACTGACCACTGCAGGCCGGGAACACCCCACAAGGGCTACATTTTTGGAGATGCATTGACCCAGTCTAGCCATCACAATTTGGCCCTTATCAAAGTCACTCAGATCCTTACGCTTGCCCATTTTTCCTGCTTCTAACACATCAACTTTGAGGACAGAATGTTCACTTGCTGCTTAAAATATCGCACCCACTGACAGGTGCCATGATTACGAGATTATCAGTGTTATTCACTTCCCCTGTCAGTGGTTATAATGTTATGGCTGAGTGGTGTATATTATCCAAGGTTTTTCACTGCAAGTCAAAAGGATTCAGAAAGATTCTCTTGATCATTACAACCCATAGGTACAAAATAGCTTTAGACTGTCTTTGGTTAACCAGAGTAACGAAGAGGTTTCAAGAAATAACCAGTAGGTGGCGCGAAGACACAGATCATTCAATTCGCTCATTGATTTCTGTACACCAGCCATCTGTGTCACCAGCCCATAACACTGAAAGAGTTAAAGTTTTTCTTCAATGCAAGGCATTGAGAGACAGCAAGTACATCTGTGCCATACATTAAGCTTAGCGCTATATTATTCCCCAATCAGTTAACAGTTCATCCAGTCGTTTAAATGTGAGTATATCTTTTATACTGGTCATCAATGAATCATTTGCTTTTATAGTCGGTAGAGGAGGGTTTTCCGGTCAAAGTTTCCTTTGTAAGTCGGAAGTCGTGCTGTCTTAAGCCTAATGCGTTCACTCTGGTTATCAACAGTTAGCTTATATAACGACAATAATACGTATATGGATAACAAGAACACGCATTTATTCATGTTTAACACTGTTTAGGTTTTCAGACTACATGCGTAGATACAGCGTGACTAGATTAGACACTGACAGGTAGCTGCTAGCATTAGATGCTAAGCTAGGTATTTCTTGTAGCTGTCTGGAGCCGGGGAGGTGGACTTGTGGCTTTAGTATCGATATAACGTCGTTACTAACTATTCGCGTAAAATACATTCCTGCTTGCTTTTGTGGAAGTATTGTATTTTGTTGTTTATTAGCTCTCCGTTGAAACATTCAGGTAATGTGTCCACTGCGTAGCTAGTTTGCTAGCTATTGTATTGTTGTCGATGGGTATTGTGTAAGATTAGCTAACGTTAGCTGCTAATAGCTGCCATATGAGCCAATGACAGCTCCATTGATAGCTTTAAGTTAGCGCAGTAAACTGTGGATTTGGCTGTCGAATAATACACATTGACAATACTATCAATGTTTGATCGAAACTATCATGAGATCATAATCATATTGCACCACAGCACTAAAAAGGTGCCTAGTTAGCTGGTTTGTATTTTATGTCATAAACGCTCTGCACGTGAAGATGAAACCACTTATTGATGAAGACTTATTTGTAGCAGTGTACTTTGATAAAAAAAACACATTCTCCTTACTCTTTTTCAGCACTCTGCCCAGCAGTCGGCTGAAATGGAAAAACTCTCATATTTGTTTTCAAGGATTTAGTGGAACAGGTAAGTTCATAACAGCATCCTGTCCAGTCACTCATTTCCTTTTGTCATTGATGACTGTAACTAATAAATGTAAACTATATTGTACATCATCCCTGAACCTTTCTCCCTTGAGACGAGCTTGTCAAAGATTAAGTGTGTTGCTAACAGTCACTGATCCCATCAGTATCTTCTTTGCATTTCTGAGATAGAAAACCCACATTCCAGCTAAGTGGGTGGTGTGCCTGCTGTTGCTCTGCAAACATGTTTAGAGCAGATCTGCCCAGACTAGTGTAGGCGTGCAGTGGGAGGAATGCCAGAGAAGTCGCTGTCCCTCCCCCATGCCATTGTGTCAGCACAATGCACTACATGTTTCGACAATATCCCTCATACAGGATAGGTGTTGGAAAGGAAAAAACAAGCATCAGGTGGATGTTGGCACACCTGCAGTCTATAGTTATCATATTTTGTTTGTGATAATGTGTGATATCACATCTGGACATTAATATTTGGATGATGTCTAAGATCTCTTTGCCCCTGAGAACTTGGTTGGTCATGATCGACTAAGTTGTGACATTGCAATGAGTCACACCAACTTGAGTTCTGCTGCATAATGACATCATCTATGTTTATTGAGTTCATGACTTGCGAATGCAATGCAACATTAATTGAGGTTTGCTGCATTATTATTTTACTGCATTGTGACATCACCATGTATTGAAATATGGCCTACACTGTTACCTGTCTTGTTCTCCGACATGTCACTGGCGAGTCTAACCTAACTCTCTGTATGTGGTACTGTTTCACTGGGTTTTTGAAGCTGTTTCTGCTTGTCAGAGATCTCTCAAGATAGCCTCAATTAGATATGTGGGGTAACCACTGGGTGAGGCATCTGTTGATGTCATGATAGTGTTATTGTTGGAGTTGCAGTGGGGTGGGCTACAGGCCTACTGTTACGCAACAGTAGATTGGATGATTTCGGTGGTGCAATTCAGCTCAAACAAATGTCTCTAACAGGATGTCTCTGCACTTCCATCCACAGAATGTATTTGAGCCAAGTCATGCCCTATAAAATAATCATGATAGCTGTGACGGAAACAAAGTGGCAGGAACATTTCATTGATGTTGAAAGACAATTTATCCTTTCAACCTGTTGCCATGTTTTCATCTGGAACAGGAATTATGCAAGGACTGACAGTGAAAAGGTTTTTATGTGCTAATATTGATTGAATGTTGAACATATCGTAAGTGATCTAGGAGTCATGATACTATTCATATTGCCCTTTAACTTAGGCTCTGGAAAGCATGCGGTTAATTTATCTGCAGTTAAAATAATAAAATCATAAAATATGATGAACCACATCACAAGGTGTAGAATGTGAACTTTCATGAGCTTGTTGGTCCTTTCTAATACATATTGCGGATTTGTGATATGATTTGTTACATGTCTGCTGTTTGGCAAATACAAATGATCTGTCGCTCATCTGCAATGTCTGGTAGGCTACCCACACTATATTTGCAAGCTGTTGGTTAAAGTGCTGGTGCCAAAATGGACAAAACATTGCAGTTGAAAAAATCGACTTCTGGCTGCTGGAAACACAAACCCTCTCAGGCTGTATGAGTGTGATGACTTTGCAGAGCCAGTGCCAGTCAGTGACAGGGAGCTACTCCTTCCAGTCTCACCAATACTTATCTGAGGAAAAGACCCCTTAATTTTGCAAAACCTGGGCAGATGGGGCAAGAGAAGCATAGAGGGACGTGGATGGGAGACTGGAATGGATAGTAGGTGGAGATGTAGCCTTGGTAATGAGAGGCAACCAAAATCATATAAACAATAACCTGAGATGGAGAAGTGTGTGAGGATTAATAAAAGTGGAGGAGGTCCTTAGATAACAAAGCGTTATTGTTCTCAAGTCTATTCTGTTACTTTCAGTGATGTACTCCATGGGTAGAAAACAAACAGAACCACGTTTTAGTGTTGACATGGCATGTCTTGCACAAAACCTCAAGTCAAGCACTGTGGCAAAGTTGTTGTCAGCTGAAAAACAATACTTCAAGTGTCAGAGGTCAAGGAAAGCACAAATCCCAGTTCCTTTGGATAGTCCTTAGCCTGCAGCCATGCATTCTTGAGTTGGGTGTTCTTGCTGCAGCTGAGTTCTGGAGTTGTACAAGAGATGTTCAGTGTTTTGTTGGCATGTACCAGCTTGTCCCATGTTTTATTTCCCAGTCCTGAGAGGGAGAGTTGGCCACATCTATCTACCCTAAAGGCCGTTGCGCGCTCTCCGATCATAACGTGGCGTGCCTTTCCCGGCTTACAGTGTATGACAACTGTGATGTTTCTGTTTAATTCTGGTGTTTTCTGTAGCAGCTTTGTGTGTGGAAGGAAGCCGTTAGGAAGAGTTTTGCTAGGAAGCAACCATAACTCATCTACAGTTGCATTAACCTTTAACTACTCACACTGACTTGGTTTCCAGTAGCTTATGTTAATATTTACAGTGAAGTTTGCCTAGAAAAGGATGGTAGACATTCCTGTCACGGTGCGTTTTAGTTGAACTCTCTTCAGTTGCATTTTATTTACTTTAATGACACATTTTGAGGTGAAGTTTTAAAAAGACGGGCAACATGGTTTTTTTTTTGTTGTGATTTGTCAACCCGCACACATTTCTTCCCTTCACATGGGATTGCTGCTAATCAGAATCTCAAGTCACGCGGGCTGAGCACAGTGTGGAGGGCGCACTCCATTTTCCTCCAATAGTCTATTTATTTAGCAAGCGTGGTCTCAACTCTCTGAGGACCCAGCTGTTAAATAAATGTAGCTGCCCACAGAAACATTAGCAATGTGACATGCTGTCTTACATTAAAGCAAGATGATTTTCCATTCTGATTAACTGCAGGTTACCAGTAACAGTGTCTGCATGCACTCCATCTTACTGTGCCCCTCTTGCGGTCAGCAAAGCCGGTTTGTTTTCGAGCATCACATTTTGGTTTATATTCAAACTTGGTCTGACTAGTTTACCTATACTTTTAAAAACGGAGGCAGACTATGTATAAAGTGTTGTCATTTCTAGATAGTAAAACAAAATATGTCCCCAATTCCCCTTAAATGAACAGATCATCTATACTTTAATCTCTTAGTTATTCTTTGATGTAAAATGAATAAATGCCTGTTTTAAGACCTGCTATATTACACTCTCCTATGCGTTGCATTAATTGATATAGTAATGTATCTTTTGTTTTGTTGTTCTTTCTTATAGCTACAACCCTGTTTCCAAAAACGTTGGGACGCTGTGTAAAATCCAAATAAAAACAGAATGCAATGATGGGCAAATCATTTATCCCTACATTTAATTAAAAATAGTACAAAGACAACGTATCAAATGTTGAAACTGAGAAAGGTTATTGTTTTTGGAAAAATGCTGTACATTTTGAATTTGATGCCAGCAATACGATTCAAAAAAAGTTGGGACGGGGGCAAGTTTACTGCTGTGTTTCATCTCCTCTTCTTTTAACAATACTCTGAAAGCATTTGGAAACTGAGGAGACCAATTGCTGTAGTTTAGAAAGTGAGAAGTTTTCCCATTCTTGCTTGATATAGGATTTCAACAGTTACGGGTCTCCTTTGTCATATTTTTCCGTTTCATAATGTGCCAAATGTTTTCAATGTTTTGACAGGTTTGGACTGCGGGCAGGCCAGTTTAGCACCTGGACTCTACAGAGCCATGCTGTTGTAATAGGTGCAGAATGTGGTTTGGCCTTCCCTGAAAAAGACATTGTCTGGATGGCAGCATATGTTGCTCCAAAACCTGTATATATTGTTCAGCGTTAATGATGCCTTCACAGATGTGCAAGTCACCCATGCCATGTGCACTAATGCTCCCCCATACCATCATGGATGCTGGCTTTTGATCTGTGCGCTGATAACAAGCTGGATGGTCCCTCTCCTCTTTAGTCTGGAGGACGCAGCGTCCATGATTCCCAAAAATAATTTCAAATTTTGATTCATTAGACCACAGGACAGTTTTCCTCTTCGTCTCAGTCCGTCTTAAATGAGCTCAGGCCCAGAGAAGGCGGCGGTGTTTCTGGATCTTGTTCATCTATGGTTTCTTCTTTGCATGGTTGAGTTTTAACTTGCATTTGTGAATGCAGTGACGTACAGTGTTTATTGACAATAGTTTTCAGGAAGTGATTTCCACTACAGAATCGTGTCTGTTTTTAATGTCTGAGGATCCGAAGATCACGGCCATCCAGTATTGGTTTTTAGCCTTGTCACTAGCATACAGACATTTCTCTGGACTCTCAGTCTTTTAATGATATTATGCACTGTAGAAGATGAGATCCCCAAATTCTATACATTGAGAAACGTTATTCTTAAATTGTTGCGCTATTTGCCTGCATAGTCTTTCACAGAGTGGTGAACCCCTCCCCATCTTTATTCTGAAAGACTCCTCCTCTCTGGGATGTTTTTTTTTTTAACCCAATCATGTTACTGACCTGACTTGCCAATTGACCTAATTAGTTGTGTGGAATTCCACCAGGTTTGGTTTTTAGCATTACACAACTTTTCCAGTCTTTTGTTGCCTCTGTCCCAACTTTTTTGAAATGTCTTGATGGCATCAAATTCACATATTTTTCAGTATACAATGAAATGTCTCAGTTTCAACATTTTATATGCTGTCTTGGTACTATTTATTTACATTTTATGCAGCACCCAACATTTTGGAAATGGGGTTGTACATTCCTGCAATAAAGGAACGTGGAAAAAAGACAAATCCATCCCTGTCAATTGGATTCACATGGATTTACATTACATTTTTATTTCCTATTCTGTTTTCCATTTGCATAACAAATGTTTTTTTTTTGGTAACAGTCATTTTATCGAATGAATTTGGATCCATGGAAACCTGGTTAGTGTCTCTGGCTGTGTTTATTTTTTTTATTTATTTATTTTTTTTTTAAAGCAAGCCTCAAGGGAATTAGTTGTCTAGTTTGTACAGTACAAGACTTCACTGTTCAGGTTGTGTTGCATGTCTATAGTAACTGGGTCAAGATTGGGGTGTGGACAACATATGTTTTGGGCAACCATACAGTTTTGTCCTCACCAAGCTCTAATACACACCTAAGTTATCCAAAAGTGGTCTTCATTGAAATCCATTAAGTTAATAAGTTGAGTCAAGTCTGTTTATACCAGGGCAGAAAAAAAGCCTGCATATCTTTTGGACTGTTCCCCACCCATATTGATACTGTCTTTTCTACATTTTTCAACATAATCAATCTCTATTTTTCGATACATCACAGGTCTGTCACCCTGGCAACCCTGGAGCCACAGTGTGGGGTGGAGCCAAGTCCCGGCATCATGGGGGTTGCCGTGGCGGCCAGCTCCGCCCCCAGCCCGCAGAGTGAAGCAGTAACCAATGAGCTTCAGGACCTGACTCTAACTCCCGCTCCAAACGACATGCCTGTGCGGGACCGGAAAAATGGTGAGTTGGTGTCTCAGCCAAAAGGTATCCTATTGAACTGGGTCACCACCTCCAGCTAGAACTATCAGACATTCCATATTATGTTAAGCATATATGTCATATCAATATGAAGGTTATGTATCAACTCCAAGGCCAGTTTATATATATTTTTATTTTTAATCGTGTGACCTGATCAGAAAATATCTGGTCTCATCATAATCCAGAATGAACCCTTTTTAACAACACATGAATGATGTCATACTCAAATGCCTCGTTTCCACTCCAGACTATGTTCTGTTCCCATTGACACGGACTGGTGCCAAGCTCTGGACTTTAGGAGTTAGGGCGGGTTGACGCGTTACGTGAAAATGAGAAAAGGTGGTGCTTTAGTGTTAACCCCCCCAGGGCAGACATGTTGGAGCAGGGCCTTCACAGTCTCTTACTTGACACATTATGGTGCTGGAGGAACAGGAATGTGAGCCCGGCCATCGGTTCAGTTACATCTGTCTGGTTCAGAACCGTGGTCTTGAGGCCATGGGATGTGACTCGTATGGCACCCTGCCCGATGAGCTCTGGTCCAATGTACTGGCCAAAATAAGGACTGAGAAGGCATTTGGGATGCGCCCTCCTTTCAGTCCGTGACATGTTAATGTCCCGTGTGACTGGCGTGACGTCGCTCTCAGCAGTCTCTGGTTCCACTGACTGTCATGCTTTACACAGTAGAGGAAGAATTTTTTTTTTGTGAGTATTTACAAGCTTTCATGTTGGATTTGAGTGTGTGGGTATGCATTTTCACATGCGGAGGTGTTTGTTTCTGTTTGCCTGTGTCAGATAGGAAAGGGCGAAGACGGAATGAAAAACGGCAAACATCAATATTCTTTCCTCTCATAGCGTGACTAAAGAAGAAAGGCTATGGTGAAGCTAATCCGCTACAACTTATTGGGGAGAGGATGATGAGGCCATTCTGTAATAATGCCTTCGAAAATAATTTAGGACTTTTGGGCGTTGGGGGCTGGGGGTTGAGGGGGTGTAGTAAAAAGAGCAGAAGGGTGGGAAATGGTAATTGGGAGTTGTCCGAAAGACAGAATTGCATAACTCTGGAATAGAGAAAATAATGGACAGGGGGAAGGAGGAAACAAAGAGCTGGAGAATGGAGAGCAGTGGCGTTAATATCCAAGAGGCCAGGAGGGACTGGGGATGTAGATCAGACGGGCAGGCAGACACCAGTGTTATTTCTTGTTTTCTCTGGGACTTTTACTTCGTCTGCCTGAGCAGCAACAGCAGTGACATCCTGCCTGAAGACTGCCTGTCTTTCTAACAGAAAGAACATGTCACAGGCTGGGAAAAAGTAGGTGTCGCCCGAGTGAACTCAGGGCTGTACTTGGTTGGAATCCAAGAAGATATAAGGAAGAAAAATCTCACTGCCTCAAACGCACAGGCACACACGGACCCAGCACACCCTTTCTGTCAGGGCGTGAACACACTTGTAGACAGGTAGAGGAGTCAGGGATTGGGTACAGCCGATGTTAGGAGTGAGGTGTGCCTACACAGTCTCGCAAACAGGCGGCGTCGTTTGTGGGTCTCGTGGATATTCGCTGCCCTTTTGCCCTGGGATACGCTACTGTCGGCCGGCCGACCTGTCTTTTTGTCTGTTCTGTCTTGGGGTGTGGATCGTTGAGGTTGGAGGGAGGTTGAACTGTCCTGGTGGAGAGGGATATGGCCATACACTCAGGTAAAGACCTCTCTCTGTCCTGACTGTTTGACTGTCAGCTGTGTGTTGTTGTACCTCTCTGCCGTAAATACCTGGAACCTTTGACAGGGTAACTTCAACGGGCAGGCTGTACGCCATGTCACACAAGTATTTATTACTGTGTGTTAAAGCCACAGTCACTCAGTAATCTCAAGGCCAATTGAACACAGAAAATGAACTGTTACCATTCATTCGTAGGCAGCTGGCATTAGCATTACGAATTTATCTAATGCTATTATTACATATAAAGTTAGACGTGTGTTTTTGCTTCTGTGGGAATGGTTATCCGAATGAATGGGAAATGAATGGAACTGTGGCGTGTGGCTGCAAGCTCCAGTGCTTCTGTACTCGTTGAATAAGGAAACCTAACAAGAAGGAAGACAATGCTGTAGGAGTAACCCGGATGTGTGTCCATCTCCGAGGCAGATGTAAGGAGCCCTGTTTATGGGGGCCTGGAACGTGGACACTGTTCTCTCTGAAATCATCAGCTTTATGTAAAGCTTGTGGTCTGACCAGGACCGACCACTCCTGCGGGATCGATCCGGGACACTGGTCCATGTCCCATTTTATCAGCTCTTCTGACTGTTCTGAAGTTTGGATTTGATGAGCTGCTCTGTGATAATCAGTTGTTGGGTGCCCGGCCCACGGCTCCAGGTGTGTCTTGGGTGGGACTGACTCGGGCTGTCTGGTCTCCCGGCCTGTCTGTCAGTAATGAATAGGGGAGAAAAGCAACTGGTCACCTTTGATGATCCCGAAGCCTCCACCAACCCCCCTCACACCTGTACTGGCGACTGAGCCAGGGGGTTGATGTTATTGCATGGCTAAAGGCAGGAGAGCATGGGGGGGGCATAGTACTGGGGTCTACTCAGAACACATTTTGTTAATTCAACACCGTCTCTTGTGCAGTGCAGTCTGAGTAAGTGTTGTCATGTTTGGAGGCTACGGTTGATCACTTCTTGTAATTTTCCCAAGATTCCACTAAAGGAAATGAGTAACATATCTAGGTTCTCTGACATCGATCTGCATTTTGGGAAAGTTAATGTGATTTTACAATCCTATTATAGGCATAAAATCTCGGCTATTTGATATAGCCTGCAGATAGAACATTCCGTTACGTTGATGTCACCCATGTCTAGTGTTTTCATTAGCTACAGGCTACGTAAATAATTACATATATGTAAGCACAAACCAAACATTGAATGGAAAAAAGAGCTGCCCAACTCCCACATTCTGTCCCCCTCTCCTGTTGCTCTCAGTGTGGGTACAGTGCGAGGGAGGCAGCCTGTAGGCTTTGGAGCTTTCTAGCAGCTGTAGAGGAGCTGTGTGGTTGGCTGTTATGTAACCAGGAGGGAGGTGTGCCAATAGCCAGGCAGCCCAGAATACTGTATAGGCTCTAACAGGCTCACCCTGGCCCTGAACCGGGAATACAAGTGATGGACTGAAAAAGGGAGGAAAGAGCAAAAAAGAAGGTGGGACGGACTAGAAGAGAGATGGCCAAGCAGAAAAAAGCCAGCAGAGAGACAGGCAGAGAGGGATGGAACTGGTATAAAACAAGGATAGGCAAGCGGGGGCCTTTCCAGGAATGAGGAGCTAGATGGACCTCCCTGTTCCAGCTTAGCTAAAAGACCCACAGCTGTCTGTCATCCACTGTTACAGCAGCACACCCTCCTCTTTTACCCCATCTCTCGTCTGTCCGTCTGTTCTTGTAGAGGCTGTATTTGGCCTTCGCTTACTCCGGCTTATCTCTGTTAGTGTTCACGCACAAAAAAAACGATGCAGTCAAAACACAAAGATACGTATGTATACTCATGCAGAATACACGCGCACACATACAAACGCACAAACATCAAGCCAAAGCTTGTTACTGTTGTGAAATACTCCTCAGTCACAGTCCCTGATTGCTTTATATCACACTGCCCCAAAATCCCTCAGGACGGAATGACATCAGTAAACCTATAATTTGTTATCGGGTGGACTTCTACAGAAATGAAAATGAAACAGTCCACTGGGATGGGTAGTCCCTTTAAGCTGTAGGCTGTCTAATCAGCCAACCATACACACAGCCAGAGCCCGTTGCTCTTGGAAACGGCTGCTACCGTTCAAAGATGTTCATCCACACAGACGTTCGCATGCATAATGTACACAGATAAGCTTTCAGTACACATACATAAATATTCACACGCATTTCAGAAACTTACGACAAGTAGGATGCCCTGTAGCTTAGCATTGGAAAAGTGTCTACTAAATGACTTCAACGTCTAAATAAATCATGTTTAACGGCGGTGCCCATATTTACTGGAACACTTCTTGCTTTCTAACACTCATATCGGTCCAAATCTAAGTCACAATGGAAATGACTTTCCCTAGTGATTCATAGTAAACACTGTCTTAGCGTTCTAGTTAAGATTAATGTCTGACCGAGACACAATTGTAGGCTTTGTTTTTCTTATTCTGACTCATCCTGAAGGATATAAAGAGCTTGATTAGTAATTAGATAGGGTGCCAGGTTAGGGCCTCTAGTCACTCTACTTTCCCTGGAAGGTCATTGTATCCATTTGGTTAATCTTACACTTCCTTCACATAATAAATGTGCACACTCTGTCACCATAACAACTGTCTGACACGCCTGTTTGCACTTCAGTCGGAAGACAACTTGTTAAGGGGTACTGATGTCACTGAACGGGTGTCTGCTTTGCCACACCAACACAGTTGTTGGGATACATTTGTGGACTTGTATGTGTTTTGCTATTTAGCTTGATAAACATTTTTTTCAACCTACCAGGTTGGAATTTTATCTAGCATCCACCTTATGGGTTCCATTGTTAGCGAGCTTGTAATGTTGGCAAGCATGTGTCTGGTTGGGGCCACTGAGGTTAGGTCCCCAGTCTAGCAGTACGGTTAACTTCCCTTTCACACTGATAAAGGCTTAGGCTTTTCTCCACCGTGTAAAATAAAAGTGATGTATTCAAGTAGTGATTGCTTTCCTAATTGGAGCTATGTTAGTTTGTGAAACATGATTTTAGACTGGTTTGTAATAATATTTCAGAGTAAAAGTTTGAAATGCATCAGGGAAAATCAGATATGGTCACTGATGTTATTTCCCCAATTTTGATATACTGTGTATGTATTTCTGTCCACTCTGTTCTATGGGTTCTGACATCTTTCTTTTTTTAGCTGAAACTTTTTTAGCTTAAACATTTTTTTGTAGGAAGATAGCAGAAACTCCTTTCCGAAAACTAGAGGTTACGTTGATCGACGTGATTTTGTGTGCCAAGGGCAATTTTTCCTTTCAGTTTCTCTTATGACCCTATTTTCTAATTAGATGTCCCTTAGTTTGGGCAATGCTGTAAGTCTTAAAAACATCTCAAGTTAAAAGAACAACATGGCAACTGCTCCACCATTATTTCATTAAACAACTGAGGGATGGTCTGGGGAAATGTTTCTTATGGGTCTGTATGTATTTGGTCTGTTCAGTGTTGCTCTACTGTACATTGCATTTTCAACAAACGAGGGAGCAAAACAAGTTTATACAGCTCCGGAAAAAATTAAGAGACCACTGCACCTTTTTCTTTCCTTTCCAAAAAAGTTGAAAAGGAAAGTTTTGAGTAAGGAACAGAAGCATTCAATTTGCAGTGGTCTCTTAATTTTAACCCTTCCGTTCCTCACTCAAAACCTTCCTTTTCGACTTTTTTGGAAAGGAAAGAAAAAGGTGCAGTGGTCTCTTAATTTTTTCCGGAGCTGTATATTGCTTTCCAGTGGGCATATTAAACTAAACTCATGATGCAATTAAACTGTATTTGAAGTTCTTCAAGAATGGCCTCCCAGGTGGCACTGTCCTCCCAGGTAGTCTTTCCTAGCACCAGTTGTCCACCAAAGTCTTGCTTCGTGTCTTGACTATGAGAATGTTTTGACTGATGAATGGCTGAATTGCCTCATGGGCGATGCAAATTGTCCCTAGACAATGCTGGCTGGGGGAGGCCTCGTCAACAGGGATTTCCTGATCTCATCATGCTGTAACAACTCTCTCATTCGCAGAGTGAGCTTCCTGGTAGGAAGAGCATGTTGAATAATGCCCAGTGGCTTGATGTGAATGCCTTGGAGGAAGACATGCTGTGATCTTCAACTCTTCAATCTGTTGGGAGTTGACACGATGATTCAGGGCCGTGGAAACAATAGCACATGGAGGTTAAACATTTGTAAAAAGAAACAAAAAATGCATATGAAATAATTTTGGGGTTTAATAATATGTTAATTTAAACATCCAAAAATGGATGTAGCAATCACACATTTTCCCTTTCCTGAGGGACAGCAGTAAGTGGTACTGCAGCTATAGTGATCAGAAATAGGGATTGCAGCTCTGGGCGTTCTTCTTTCAGAGTGAATCAACCACAAACTCCTTTCCATGTTCCAGCCTGGGTGCACTGCAACCATAAGGGGAAGGGGGCTTGGGGTTTATTGGCTCCAAAATAAAATGATCTCCAGTGTGTGTTATGTAACCGAACCATGATATGTGCCTGGAAAGGAACCCTGTCTCTCATTCTTATTCTCTCTGTATGGTTCTCGCTCTGGCTGCCCAAACCTTCTTTTGTTAAATTCTTCCTGACTTGCTTCCCTCCGTCCCTCTGCCTCCTATTACCGGATGCTAACGGTTGCTCCTGAATTTGGACCCCCTAGTCACCTCCTGTAGCGGTCCTCCCCTTCACTCCGTTTCCAGCTGACTCTGACTGCCCTGCAGCGTTTGGTTGCATGTCTGGCCTTGTGCAATCCATGTGTTGTCCTGCAGTACATGTTCCCGGAATCTACGTAGTGCCCGTTCCGCAATCATCGTGGTGCGTGTTCCGTAATCATCACGGTACATGTTCCGACATCATCACAGCACATGTTCCACATCACTCCGGAGATAACCAGGCAGCACGGAGAGTTTAGATGTTGACTGTGAACTTATTAGCAGACAAGCTGCATGGAAATGGGTTGTAGAATAATTGTTAGATGCCAGGTGTCTTTGCTTCATGGACTTCTGTCTCATTGAACATTTGTCGATCATCTACAGTTGTCTGGCTAACAAACCATTTATAACGCAAGGAGTACCCTAAATGTTCCTCTTGAAATGAACCCTAAATACTGCAGAAAATGTTCCTAGTGTTAAATATTTCCTTTTTATTACTGGCCACTTGTTTATTGTGAATCAACGTTGATTTTTTACTTTGGTTGCGCTTGATGTTGTCTCATCAACATAGCTGAAATCTTCACATCAGGCCACGATATTTTATCTACTTCGGTTTCTGATACTGCATGGCAAAGCAACGTACAAGATGGAAAAGTCTGTGAGCTCTGCAACCTAGTCCGGCAGATGAGTCGCATCAATATGCCTGCAGCGTTTGGTTGTGTGTCTGTCTGCCCTGCAGCGTTTGGTTGTGTGTCTGTCTGGCCTGCAGCGTTTGGTTGTGTGTCTGTCTGCCCTGCAGCGTTTGGTTGTGTGTCTGTCTGCCCTGCAGCGTTTGGTTGTGTGTCTGAGTCTGTGTTCTTTTATCTGTCTTACCCCCTCAGTCTGTTGCATAGTAACGGTCAGTCATGTTGAGGAGTTAACAGTGGCAGTCTTCCCAGTACGACATCATCAAACTTGTCTGTTGTACATTCACAAGGTGCTGCTTTGCTGTCTGTGACTTGACAACAAGACTTGCCAAACACACAAAACATACATCCTCTATTCTCCATCCTTTATGGCACAAAACTGTTTTGTTAGCAGTCAGGTGCACAGACCGACTTGCATATATGGCACCGTTCGCTTGAGACCTACAGCCAGGGTCTGTGTCCCTTCCTGCTCTGCTACTAGACTCCGCCTTCTGGTAGATGTAACATCACAGGGACTGGGCATGGCCACATGCTTTGGCCTTAGATTAAGATGTGGTGGGAGACTAATACTCCCAACCCTGGTCACATTAGCCCCAGTGGAGCAGCCCCAGACTGTTGTTGTCCAGTGTGTGTAGGGACGGACACTGTGACTGACCGATCAGAATGACAAGAAGGGCGGGGGTGCATCCCCACAGAACGTAAACACCCTGGAAACTCAGTGAATTCCAGGGGGAGGGAGCAACAGGAAGAGGGGAAAAAACACCTTCTGTTTTCACTGGAGGAATTTTAATGACTGAGTTTACATTTCTTTGACGCTAGGGTGTTTTGGGGGCAGACACAATGTACCACGGAGACACGCACGCACACACATGCGCATGGAGGGAATGGAGTCTGTGGTGTGGAAGGTTATTGGTCTGGCTTTGTGTCTCCAGGTGTTCCAGTCTTCTTTTCCCCAGGACAGGTTGACCCAGCGAGGTGACCTTGGTGAGCGGGAATCACTGCTGGATGACACGTTCTTTCATGCTTGTCACAGTCTTTTTTTTCCTTCTCTTTCCTAAGATTATAGCTTACTGGATGGGCATCTGAACACCTCTAGTCACCTGTGTAATACAACATTAGGTGACGCTGGGAAACACTCAGGGTAGTTTGACTTTGGCTCCTGTGTAATACAACGTTAGGTGACGCTGGGAAACACTCAGGGTAGTTAGACTTTGGCTCCTGTGTAATACAACGTTAGGTGACGCTGGGAAACACTCAGGGTAGTTAGAATTTGGCTCCTGTGTAATACATTGTTTGGTGACGCTGGGAAACACCTCTTCAGTGGAAGAGGTTTGGAGTGTCCCGTCTTCTAACTGTGACTTGCTGATGAAGGGAAAGGTTAGTTGGACTTCGCTCCTGTTTTGTACACCGCTGCTAGTTAATTGTCTTTGGCCAAGGTGTTGTTCTGGACAGAACGTGGGTTGACTCAGTCAAGATAAGATTCAACTGTCTCCCCAGCATTACAGCGTTGAGTCCGTCCATGTATTCGTTTATGGCCAGGAACAAACGTATGGGTCTGCAACTACGCCAGCCTGTGTGGGTGTGTCTCTGTTGTGTGAGTGTGTCTCCGTTGTGTGAGTGTGTCTGTAGTGTGTCTGTGGTGCGTCTGTGGTGTGCTTGTGTGTCTGTGGTTTGTTTGTGTTTGT
>JACXGI010015256.1:0-11222 GCA_016801175.1 Esox masquinongy
CACTCAATCAAAGCGAGCCAAGACCTTCCTCACCACGATCACTCAATCAAAGCGAGCCAAGACCTTCCTCACCACGACCACTCAATCAAAGCGAGCCAAGACCTTCCTCACCACGACCACTCAATCAAACCAGATTGAGAAAACGCATCGCACTGAAGGAGCCACATGCAAAGAGCAGAGCAGGACGGGGCTCTGGAGCAGGAGGTCAATGGAAACATCCTGTCCGGACTGCAGTTGGAGTCGCATTTGTCATACGAACAGGACAAGGCGCGGAACATTAAATGAAATTCTCGATCGGTAGTTCCTTCACGACAATGCGACAACGTTATAAGTGATAGAGTAAATCATATATGAATACATTTAATTTAATAACAAAAAATGTATTAACAATTTAAAGATAGAAGTGCAAATTGAAATAAGGATATCTATCGTGTGTGTGCGCGCATGTGTGTGCGCGTGTGTGTGCGCGTGTGTGTGCGCGTGTGTGTGCGCGCGTGTGTGTGTGTGCGCGTGTGTGCGCGTGTGTGTGCATGTGTGTGTGCGCGCGTGTGTGTGTGCATGTGTGTGCGCGCGTGTGTGTGCGCGCGTGTGTGTGCGCGCGTTTGCGCGTGTGTGTTTGTGTGTGTGTGTGTGCGCGTGTGTGTGTGCGTGTGTGTGTGCATGTGTGTGTGTGTGTGTGTGTGTGTGTGTGTGTGTGTGTGTGTGTGTTTGTGTGCAGGAAGATGTGCCGTCCTTGACAGCTGATTAGTGATACACACCCTCTGATGCACCCTGACATGGAGGCCTCATCCTCATCATCATTTCACTGAACTACACCTCAGTCATAGACTAACCCTACAGGCCCTGGGTCAAATACAGTGCACTCTACAGGAAATGCCATTTGTGTTGCAGTCAAAGAGAACACGAGGCGGATTCTCTTCACTCGCTAAGGTGATGTCTTTGTGGATTCAACTGTGGAAGAAGATGAGAGACACACAATACCGAGCTACTCTGTGCATATCAATACCCAGAGGAAGGACAGAGACCCTGGTAATATAGAAGTTATCTCAGAGGTTAATTCCTCTCAACAATCAGCTTAGTGGAGGTTGGAACCGGAATATAACATTGTTTTTTAAAGGAACTGATACAGAACCCAGACAAAGGTGATGTCTGGTGTTCTGTAACTAAAAACAACTGTATTTTACATTCTCAGAATTATTTTCCCACAAAGAAACGTAATGCTCCTCAGCAAAGCACTCCCTCTGTCACTCAGAAACATCTCCTTTCAGTGTCAAACCTGCCCGCTTGCCTGTGTGTGTGTGTGTGTGTGTGTGTGTGTGTGTGTGTGTGCGTGCAGTGTGTCTGTACCTGTGGGTGCCTCCATGTAGGTTTCCTCCTCCGAAACATTACCCCCTACAGTAGCCTATTGACGTTAAGCATGATTCAGAAGAACGAGAAAGATCTTTAATCAGAGAAGAATGGATCATCTTTTTCAAGGCAACTTAAAGATCCCTTCATTATGAAGTTTCACAGCAGATTTACTAATTACAAAAAGGTGATTCAGGTATTGCTAACATCATCTCTTCTCCAAGACTAGGAGCTAACTCTCTAAAGTTCGAGGGAGTAATATAAAATAGGATATATAACCGTCCCAATTACACGGTGCAAACCAAACCTAGGACCCACACCATTTAGATAGGTCAATGTTACCATGTTACAATGTTACTACTTATCTTCCAGATAAGTCAGTGCCACTATAGTCCAGATAATATTTTGCCACTATGCCCAAATAAATCAGTGCCACTATCCTCCAGATAAGTCAGTGTCAATATCTTCCAGATAAGTCAATGTCACTATCCTCCAGATAAGTCAATGTCACTATCCTCCAGATAAGTCAGCGCCAATATCCTCCAGATAAGTCAGCGCCAATATCCTCCAGATAAGTCAGTGCCACTATCCTCCAGATAAGTCAGTGTCAATATCCTCCAGATAAGTCAGCGCCAATATCCTCCAGATAAGTCAGCGCCAATATCCTCCAGATAAGTCAGTGCCACTATCCTCCAGACAAGTCAGCGCCAATATCCTCCAGATAGGTCAGTGCCACTACCCTCCAGATAAGTCAGCGCCAATATCCTCCAGATAAGTCAGCGCCAATATCCTCCAGATAAGTCAGTGCCACTATCCTCCAGATAAGTCAGCGCCAATATCCTCCAGATAAGTCAGCGCCAATATCCTCCAGATAGGTCAGTGCCACTACCCTCCAGATAAGTCAGCGCCAATATCCTCCAGATAGTACAGTGCCATTATCATCCAAATAAGTCAATATCACTATCCTCCAGATAAGTCAATTTCACCATATCCAAATAAGTAATTTTAATTATGTTCTAGATTATGTGCCACAGAGATGTAGGCACATAATCTATGTCACAGAGATGTAGTTGAGTCACTAAATCTCGAGTCACTAAAGCTCAAATCAGAATCAATCCCCAAGTTCCTTGATATGCTTTATGAAGTTGAGACACTGTACTATAGAAAGAAAAAAGGTAGAGCATATAAAGAGTAATATCTTTCGACTAAGGGCTAGAATCAAGTTGTTTTTGCTCAGAGGTCGACTAGTAAGCTTGACCGGTCAGTGAGATGCAGTGTGACAGGCGTGAGGGTTTCGGGAGGTGAAAAAAAATCAAAGACACTCTTTTTTCATAGGGAGAGGCAAACAGACTACAGCTGGAAACGTAACTCATCTTAATGCTTACTATCAGACTGAATGGTTGGTACTGCTTAGCTACAGGAAAGAAAGAGATTTTCTTGCGCAATGTGTATGATGTGTTTGATCAGAGCTGGATCCGAGGCAGCCTGCCTCTCTGCCCATACTCTTCCACAGCTCACAGGTTGATGTGGGCTGTGTGGTGTGAATTTCTCACTGCAAAACCAAACTGCTCTGGGCCTCTACTCCTGTTAATATCATAGCTCCTTACCCTCTTGAAGTAACATTTGTCCAAGTAACCAATGGTTCCAAGGTGAGTCCCAGTCACATGATCGAGGCCAACTCCAATCAGAGTCCTGGACCTGAGTACTAGAACTGCATCATGCCCAGATGAGTCAGTTCCACTTTCTCAGATGAGTCAGTACCACTTTCTCAGATGAGTCAGTACCACTATCCTCTTGACAGGACTGACCTGATAACTAGCTAACAGCAGGTATATATAGAGCATATAAAAAGAAGATCACTAGCAGAGGTGAAGTCTGGAGAACCACCTCAGAAACTGAAGTTATCCGTTCGGTTTTAATGCTGTTTATCCCTAAACTGTAATTATTCCTCACCAGAGGGAAAGAACATATTAGTATGTACAGCTACAGTACAGTCCTCCCATCAGGTACTGTAGGTTGTCCCATAAGATGTACATTTAAAAGCTCTTCCTCCCATGAGGCTCCCCTGCTTAAGACTCATAAATCAAAATACAACCGTCATGGATTAATTAACAAGCACACGTGACAGGAGAGCTCCAGTCTATTCCTCTAATTTAACGTACTGTAAACTTGGAGGTGTCCCTTGAAGGCCGTTCCTCCCCTGGGATTCTCTGCTTTACACTCGTAGGTGCCTGAGTCCTCTAGCTGAACATTTGGGATCTCCAGCACTGCCTGGGACTTCCTCAGACGAGCCTTCTTAGGAATGTTACCGTTCATCTTTCTCCATGTGATGGTTGGAACAGGACTACAGACGAAGGAGAGAGAAGAGGGTTAAAAGTGTTTACAAAGGTGGCTAGAGCATGGCATTCTATGTGCTTCTTTCTATTTGTTTCAAAATCATAAACAAACTCAGAACAAAGTTAAGTGACATAATCCATGGTTCTCCATGGTTCTATCTGACTGGAACTGGTGAGAAATATTGTTTGGGCAATAAGCAAGACCTAAAAATTCTAAGTAATTCATTTACATGGAGATTTCTACTACAGCACAACCTTCTGTTATTTCCCATATTGTATGAATGTGAATTCTGTAACCAGTCTTTTGTATCATCAGAAACATTATTGAAGTCAATATCTGATTCGTCTTTTGAACTTCTGATGATCTGATGCACTGTCAACTCTCAAACCTGTAAATGAACCTAATCTTAAAGGGATAGTTCACCCAAATAACAAAATGTTACATTTGTGTCCATACCCTGTAATCAATCTATGATTACAAAGTATGACAGGAATACATGTTTTTCTTTAGTTTCCCTGGCATTGTTTCTAAATGCTAGCATTTTAGCATTTCAGGCACAAATCCAGACGCCTACAGTTTATTAGTATTTTTTTCTTCATCATATCCAAATCGTCCAAAAGTATTTGAAATCTATTGTGAAGCTAAACAAAGGCCCTTAGATATTATTTTAATATGTTGAGCATTATTATTACATTTGTACCATGATTAATTTGTTATTTGGGTGAAATGTCTCTTCACACAATGTCTGGGAGATGAAAGTATATTTACACCTTCTTTATACCAAAAATGTCCTGAGCAAGTTTCAGTCTGGTTTTAGAAATTAACACAAGATTACTGCTATGCTACCACGAATGTTACAAATGAGAGACTGGATGCACTTACTGTAATTTTAAACAGCTTTGAGCTGTTTTGTTCTGTGATTTGTCCAAGACATTTTACTCAGTGGACCATACAATATTAATGCAATGACTGGAGTGCCACAGGGTTTCATTCTGGGGCTGTTATAGTTCACAAGTCATACGAATGACTGGTGTGAGGCTGAAGTGTTGCTCAAGCTAAGTTACATCTACTGTACATTTACTGCAACAGTGCTACAATAGCGTTTAATGCTGTCCAAACTCTTTCAGCTGAAAGTGATCTTAAATGCAGAGTACACCAAATGAACTGGATTCTCCAGATCAAGGCAGCAGCCTCTACCCTGACTCAAATAGTCCCTTTGGAAAACAAGCCAGCAGAGGTAAACTCATTATCATGGGGATTTAACTTCTTGAAGCACTGTATTTCAAGTCCCATATTCAACAGATAACTAACGTGCTTCCATTTCAACTGGGCTTTTTCTCTTTAGGGAGACATTCAATATCTCCTTTTAGCAAAAAAAAAGCCCTTGTTGAAACATTTGTTTGTTTTAGCCGTTATTGTATTATAGTGATATTTTGTATCTGAATGCCCCAGGTCTGGTCTGCAGGTCTGACTTCACACACTCTAACATGCTGCTCTTAGATCTGTAACTAACTCCTCCTATACATGTCTGTACCTTATTTTCACTTAGCTCAATGCCCATATTTAAGGTGACAGACATGCTGGTGTACATTATCTTTACCCATAACACTTAGGGAAGCTGCCAATATATTTAGTCACTTTATTTGCATTAGAGAGTTACGGACATTGTGTCTAAGGTCTGTAAGTGATATTCTATATAATGTCACCCTAGTTGAGTGTGGTTAGTGTGCTTTTAGCTTTGATGCTCCATCATCTTGGAGTATGTGGCTGAATACCTGAAAATTGATCCTTTTATTCTGTTTTGATTGTAAATCATAGATTGCTCCTGCTTTTCAAAAAATATTTTTATGAACTAATAATATTGTGCTTTCGTGTTGTTGTTTTTTCTGTTGTGTTTAGATATGTATGCAGCTTTCTTGGCCAGGACTCACTTGAAAAAGAGATGAAATCTGGAAGAGACAGTTTAGGTAAAATAAATGATTAAAAACATAATAATTCCATAGTAGTGGGTTCAAGTCCCAGGAACATCCATGCATCTGTCTCTTTCTCCTGCATACAGAACACTGTATATCCTGTATATATACATGCTCTTCAAACGCTTCCTTCCAAAATCATTGGCATTAATATGGAGTTGGTCTCCACTTTGCTGCTATAAAATCCTCCAGTCTTCTGGAGGGTTCTGAAGGTTTCCACTAGATGAAATGCTGCTGATACGATTTGTTTCCATTCAATCTCAAGAGCATTATTGAGGTCAGGCACTGATGTTGAGCGATTGGGCCGGGCTCTGTGTTCTATTTCATCCCAGAGGTGTTCGATGGGGTTGAGGTCAGGGCTCTGTGCAGGCCACTCAAGTTCTTCCACACTGATCTTGACACATCGTTGTTTTATGGACCTTGTTTTGTGCGGGGTGACACTGACATGCTTGGTCCAAAGTCCTACTAGTTGTGTTGCTGATCTAGTTGCTGCTTGATGATTCCTACTGTCCACCTGGTCATATTTGTCTTTGTGCATCTGGGGGTGGGCAGTTGATCTGGATTCTGAACCAGAAAAATATCACCAGACCATTATTTCTCCTCCACAGAACTATACATTTGGTGCTATGCATTCGGGCAGGTAACATTCTCCTGGCATTCGCCAAACTCAGATTCGTCCAGAAAGGTGGCATTCTAAGACGGTGCCACATTGAAAGTCATTGAGCTTTTCAGTACAAGACATTCTACTACCAATGTGTGTCTACGGAGACTGCATGGCTGTGTAGCCGAATTTACTCACCTGTCAGCAATGAATAAAGTGGCTGGAATGGACTCATCCACTCATTTTCAAGGGGTGTCCACTCCAAATATGTTTGGCCATGTAGTGTGTACAATACACACACAAGGTTTAGTGGCATATTTCTGAAAGTGTTTCTCATAACATACGGTAGGAGAAGGTAAATTCCAACATCCACACACCCACCTGAGCTAAAATGATAAATAATACATGTTAATGTGCTTTATGTCCACCTACTGTATACACTAATACAATGTGTATCATGTCCATCTACTGTACACACTAATACAATGTGTATCATGTCCATCTACTGTATACACTTATACAATGTGTATCATGTCCATCTGCTGTACACACTAATACAATGTGTATCATGTCCATCTACTGTACACGCTAATACAATGTGTATCATGTCCATCTGCTGTACACACTAATACAATGTGTATCATGTCCATCTACTGTACACGCTAATACAATGTGTATCATGTCCATCTACTGTACACGTTAATACAATGTGTATCATGTCCATCTACTGTACACGCTAATACAATGTGTTTTACAATGTGTGTGCTACTTTTGACTACAACCTGATATAGCTCCTGGTGAAAAATAGTGCACTACGCAGTGAGGAGTCATTTTGGATGCAACCCCTGCATTAATTGTATCT
The DNA here is from genome assembly GCA_016801175.1 of Esox masquinongy. NCBI lineage: Eukaryota > Metazoa > Chordata > Actinopteri > Esociformes > Esocidae > Esox > Esox masquinongy. The sequence goes on from JACXGI010015256.1 coordinate 7,121, forward strand.
CTACATCTCTACCCAAATGACCCACTGAGCAGGACGTCATTGGCTACGTGATTTATTCAGATCAGGTTACCAGCCCAACTAATCATTGTGATTTTTATGATTACTGTGTGCGAGCATTGCTGTTTGTCATCGGTTTGTTAGCGCTCCGCTATGCCCCTGTGACAGCCCGGCTTGGCTCTGCTCGGCCCGGCTCGGCCCGGCTCTACTCTCCCTCTCTGAGTGATAGATGGTTTACACGTGGCTTGCTATATTCTATCAGCTTGGCTCTGTGTATGACAGCTCCGTCTGACAAGTCTGAGAAAGATGGAAATGTGACACTCCCGGAAACCCCCGGCGCTGCCATCCATCATCCGGCACAGATGAAAATGTTGCATCCCATCGCTTCACAAGGACATTTTAATACCCCTCCAAGTCCCAGTTGCCATGGTGAGTTCAATTCAGAGCACGTTCAGATTTAACCACAGCTTTTTACAGTTTAAAATAACTCCTGACCACCGAAGGCACTAAGGGAGTGAAGGGATGTCTGTAACCCTGTACGCATTGGCTGTCAAACATATTGGCCTACAGTGGCATCATAAAACTAAGGGAGGTCATTGGTAGTGTGCTTGGCCTACTGGCATCATGGGAAATAAAAAGATTAGAATTCTGAAATTACAAAAACATATTCCAGCCATCAGTATGATACATCTAGGCTCCAGTAGAAATATATGTGAACAGTATGTTTTATAAACACACTACATCGTGCTGTTATGGGAGAACTGAAGCATGTACTTATTAGAATTTTAATTGCATATGAATTCAGAACTATCAGAATGTAACTGGGTGCCAGAACACAGCAAGGTGAGGGTTAGCTGTGTATCTCACCGCTGTAGTCCAATTAAGGAAGGAATGTCCTAGATGAAGAGGGACTTCTGTCCCTGTCTCTGGTGTTCTAGGGCTTTTGTTTCGACTGCTGATGTAAAAAGGGATTTAGGGATCAATGTGATTACCTGACTGATACTTGGCCTCCACTTGATACCGTCCGTCTCCAGTGTAAAAGGCTGGAGGGAAGGCATGATGCCGTGAAACAAAAATAAGTGAAATGTCACGTCCTTTCTGACAGGAAACTAATGAACCCCTGTACCCTAACCCACCAGAAACAACAGGCCATGATGTCAACGTAGACCAACACGATTCACTAAAGACCAAATAAAACAGCTGGCCATCTTCACACTGTTAGCCTCGCACACACAATGTTGTCATTTCCTGATACCTTCAACAGACAGTCAACCATCCAGGCAGGTAGAATTGTCAACCGTCTCTACAGAATAAAAAAGGTTTGGCCTTTTCCTCAATGCACAGACAAAGGCTGTTATCTCTCTCCGGTCGGATCCTGCTGCCCGCTGGCCATCATACATATTGATTTACAAGAACAAGAACAAAACCCATTTTGAGTTCATTTTGCAGATTATATAAAGACTGACATTTCCTAATAGGGCACGTTGATAAATCATTCATTCATCGATAAAGAGTGGATAAAGTCACTGACATTGTTCCACCACAGACAGCCCTCTTTCCCATATTAGTTTGCAGACACGGTCAGAGGCCTGAATGGCCTCCATTCCCCTATAGGCACTGCATTGTCTCAGATGCATGATTACATAAGCAAGTCTTCCCAAGGGCCATCTTTCTACCCAAACGTTTTGCATGTATTTCATTTGTTTAACCTCGGCTTTTGTCTCGGCTTCAAGGGGTTCACTACAAGCTCACATGAAAGGTCAGCTGAAAAAGAAACTTCCGGGTGACCTATCACCTTTTTCCTGCACCACTTCCCCCCTACATCTTCCCTCAACCATTTTGAAATCTGCACCGTATTCACTGAGCCTATTCAGCCCACTGGTCCCTCACACACTGAACTCATCAACTCATTTAACTTTATCCAGATTAAATCCTGCTACTAGTGATGTTAAGCATCCCAGGAACCTGCCAGCTGAAACTCTGTGTCACGGTGGCTCTCTGTCCTCTTTTCTTTCCCTCCTAGATCTATCTGCTGATTTTTTCACTGTGAACCATCATACTCCTCTTCATCTGGGCAGACTCTTGGATTGCATCCTACTTGGCAGGCTGCTCCTTGTAGGCCCTCTTCTGAAACCCGTGCTGTTTAACTTAAATAATCTGACAGATCTAAAGGCCACAACTGTGAAGAGTCAGACTGGGAGTAGCCCTGGACATTGTTGCTCTCCATCCAGAAGGCCTGTCCATCTGCATTGTTGCTCTCCATCCAGAAGGCCTGTCCATCTGCATTGTTGCACTCCATCCAGAAGGCCTGTCCATCTGCATTGTTTCTCTCCATCCAGAAGGCCTATCCATCTGCATTGTTTCTCTCCATCCAGAAGGCCTGTCCATCTGCATTGTTTCTCTCCATCCAGAAGGCCTGTCCATCTGCATTGTTTCTCTCCATCCAGAAGGCCTGTCCATCTGCATTGTTTCTCTCCATCCAGAAGGCCTGTCCATCTGCATAGCAATTATACAGCAGGGGGCTTGAAGTGTAACCTAACAAGCAAGAGGTCTGTGGAACTCTGCCTAAAAAAGCAGAAGAATCAATGAGCTGCCCCTGTTAAGACATTAATCAAAGGTTACATATGTAACCACAGTTATGTGATCTACTGGATCATTCCAGTATGGTATTCATTCACGCAGCAGAATATATTCAGGTTAGGATTTACAGATCTGTGATGTCCTGTGTACCAGTGTACCAGGCAGTGCTGAGGCACCACTTCCACTTGTCTTTTTAGAAGCGCTATACCAAGAAAGAGGATTGGACCGTTTACAAACCGCCCTGCTGGCCCGAGGCACCAAAGACATCCTTGCACACAAGTGAAGCTGTCTCCTTCCTCAACCCATCTGCCACCAATCTGACCAGGATCCCTTGTAGGGTGGCGATGGGCATCAGAATTGAACTTGATGAGATAGTGGTGCGATGTTCACACTGAAGCCAAAGCCATTGGTACATGCCATGTCCGCCTGGAGCACACAAAGTCGCTTCAAACTTCTGTGGCCTCCTTGAGAAGATTCCTCCATCTGAGAAACATGATAATAACAGTGGCGGGTAGGACTTCAGCATCGTCGCCGTGTTAATGAGGTGCACCATGATGGTAAAGGTCCTGAAAGTGCTTTGCAGTGGCTCATCCCTGAGTCTCTAGGGCCATGGCTAGAGGCGAGGCACTTTGCCAACAATTTCCTTGTCAGGAAGGATCACTGAAGCCTCCATCTCATCCATTACTGATAGCAGTCCATCCCCAAGGGTTCTGAATCCATTAGAAGGGATCCATGGTCCCTGGTCTGACTGTTGTAACAAAAGCGCCCCAGAAACCTGGCCCAGTATTCAGAGGATGCCAAAGCAAACTGGGAGCAAAGTTAGGGATCAGTAGCTGATTGGAGGCTACTCCTCCCAACTGGACATCAACTGTATTCACTCCTGCAGTGGTTAAACACTGATGGTTCACACTGATGGTTCACTGAGGAACCCACAACAGTAAGACATATGGCTGCGTCCTGTGAGTGTGTGACTCGCTTAGTGACACGCTGCCTCCCTCTGGAGAACTGTAAGCCCGTCGCAGTGAAACATACACGACTCACGATCTTGCGAGTGGTAGGCATAATCTCTTAGCCCGCAGTCTAACTGGAGTCCGGTTGACAATAACACAAGACACCTAGGACAACCGTCAGAGCTGCCAAACTGGTAGACGAAACTGAGCATCGCCCAGGCGGTAGACTGGTCTGAGTTAAAACAAAATGACAAATGGCAATAGCTCATCTCTCTGAATTGGTCCTGCCATACATACCTATACATTAATTGTGGTCACATGCAAAGTGTTCTTCACTAGACATTGGAATTTCTAAACAAACAGCTGGAGGCAGGGCTTTTTCTTAGACTCAGTCTCTCTACTGAAGACACATCTCTTCAGTAGGTCTATGATTAAGTGTAGTCTGGCCCAGGGGTGTGAAGGTGAATGGCACAGTGCTTTCTGTCTTTGTGTGGCTGCCTTCCCTCTCCATTCCCTCTCTCCTCAATCCAATGCTTTTACTAGGGCAAAGTGACTGGCTGACTTGTGTTGATCCA
>JACXGI010015257.1:5949-17806 GCA_016801175.1 Esox masquinongy
GAACTAACTAGAGACCCTCAGGCCATCAGAATGTTGAACTAACTAGAGACCCTCAGGCCATCAGAATGTTGAACTAACTAGAGACCCTCAGGCCATCAGAATGTTGAACTAACTAGAGACCCTCAGGCCATCAGAATGTTGAACTAACTAGAGACACTCAGGCCATCAGAATGTTGAACTAACTAGGTGTCTGCATAGTGGTCTAACATGCAACCTAGCACATCCTCAATCACAATCATTCTCCGCTGACACACAATGTCTCTCTCACACACACACACACACACACACACACAATCACATGCACCCTCTCACATCACACAATAACACACATTCACTGCCTACACCCAAACACACATGCAGTCCACATTTTGAACCAGGGAAACATTCCATTTAGTTTTGTATTGTCTGCATTGTCTGAAAAAAAGCATTTGGACACTGCTGTTTGTATTTAATTGATTATGAACAAATCCAAATGTGACTTAGTTTCAAAAGGATTAAGGTCAGGGTTTCACTTTAAGTTTTTGTTTACTATAAAAATGTAATGTAATCAATGAAATGCTGTATTTTTGAGTGTGGCCAGGGTTTGGGGGATATATCGTCGGACAGGGTTTATATCATGCTCTACCAAATACCTCAGATGGGAAATAGGGGAGAAAAGGGAGTAAAACTATGGAGAATATATATAAATATACAGCTCCAGAAAAAATTAAGAGTTTTTCTTTCCTTTCCAAAAAAGTTTTGAGTGAGGAACAGAAGCGTTCAATTTGCAGTGGTCTCATAATTTTAACCCTTCTACTCCTCATTCAAAACCTTCCTTTTTGACTTTTTTGGAAAGGAAAGAAAAAGTTGCAGTGGTCTCTTAATTTTTTCCGGATCTGTATATCCCGAATATATATATATAAATGTCAGAAAACAAGCGGATCCAACATCAATCCAGGAGGAACACCAGATTAAATTGAATAGTTCTTTACCCGGGACTTCTCCTCCAGCCGGGTCATCATGACCACCGTGGCCGCTCTCTGCTCCCACACCATCCGCCAGAAGTCCCCAAATGTCTCGGGCAGCGGTCCCTGCGTGGCAATGTAGGCATTCTGCTTCCTGTAGCCGTCTATGTAGTTGGCGTTGATGTAATCACTGCCTGTGATACCTGAAACGTAGAGACAATGATAATTTAGTTGAAGGGGAGAATCTCTGGAAGGGATGGTTTGTTAACAGGAAGAATGGCAATGTCTTATAATTTAAGAGTGAATTTGCCTGTTCATGCTGTGTTCTTTGGTCACTGTGTGTCCCCTGCGCCTCCCTCCCACCTCCTCCTCCCTAGCTTCCTTTCCTTCCCCCTCCGCCTGGGCATGTTGTGGCTGTGATTTAGTGTCGATGCCGGCGTGCGGGGTAAGATGGAGGAGCCCGAGGCCAAAGGAGTAAATCAGTGCTCAGAGCAGAGAGCAGCCATCTCTCCACCATCGCTCTCCAGCCTCCGCGGCAACAGCCTGTCAGGCACACTGGCCACACTCAATCTCAGCTGAAGTAGCCCTCCTGTGGGCAGCGGCCGACAGTGTTTGTGTCAGAATAAGCCCCTCTGTGTGCGTGGCTGTGTGTGTTAGTAATAGGTCCATCTTTGGGTGCGCGCGCGTGTGTGTGACAGTCAGATTTAGCTCATCCCGCCTGTCAAGTCAAAAAACGCCACAGTGTGAATGGTCTCGAGGCCCTGTCAGCTTTATTGCACAAAGCCTTTGACACCAGATACAGAACAACAAATCGTTCAGGCGCCTCGTCCACGTCCAGAGGTTATGACACCAGGAACCTTTGGGACGACCGTTGGTAGCTTGCTGCACTCTCTTATCCATCCTCGGCCAGGCAAACTGTATCCAACATCAATTAGTCTACCAACTGTACTGCCTCTTGTTCCTCACCGTCACCTGCTTGAGTCCAGTGGTGTCAGTAATGTCTTCCGTGGACTGAGAACGTACGAGTCAGAAGTGCCTAGGCTGTCTCAGCACCACTCAGCGCCAGTTTATCACTCGAGCGACAAACAATGAAACACCCTCCGATGGGCTGATTTCAGAGTGGCGAGCCACGGCACCGCGCAGATCCAAACGGGTCGGGCGGCGGGTGGGTGTGCGATGGGGGGTGCAAACGTCATTAAAAAGGATCCCACATTGCATCCTGCGATTGTGGCGCTTCGGAGTTAGTCATAGCTAAGTGAGCAGAGACTGGTTGCGTGCACGAACTCTTCTATTGCTGCGACTAATGGCAAAATCACTGCACTGTAAAATGGAAATTTCAGCCTTGATTAATTTATGTATTTATGGACGCTTCGCCTGGGACGATTTTGTTGTGCGTGATGTCGCACTCTCAAATTAGGCCTATTGCGAACTGTAAAAATCAAGTTGGATTGGAGAAGTCGTCGAAAAACAACAAAAAAAGGGTTGAGAGAGGCTGAACGAGAAGCTTGTCAGGGGTGAAGGTGAAGAGTTGACTGGTAAATCTCAGAAGACATTAACAGTTGAACGATGAGCTGATCTGAACTGTCAAACTCAAATCCTAATGGATTAGGTGTTTCTCAAAAAATGCAGCAATGGGTAGCATTAGTCATTTAAAAAGAATGATTCAGCTAAAGACACAATGCCATTCGGCAGCCAGTTTGCCTTAAATCTTGGACAGCAGGCCAGTTTCAACCAGGGACCAATATACCACCCTTGACCACTATCATGATTCTGTTTAATTTTAGGGACTTAGCAATTTGGTTTTGAAGTTAATTTCCTGAATCACCACCCACTACAAATTATTAATAATAGATTTTGTCTTGTACAGAAGGTGATGACATAATTTGATAAGAAACATTCACACATCATATTAAATTTTTCCCAAACCAAGTCTTATATTTTTGACCCCTTGACTTGTAGCTCAACCAGTTGGTTATTCCTCTTCCTTTTATGGCTTCTACAGCATAAATATTGCAGATTTATGGTGGATTGTACAACCCTGTTTCCAAAAAAGTTGTGACACTGTGAAAAATGGAAATAAAAACAGAATGCAAAGATGTGCAAATCATTTAAATGCAATATTTAATAGAAAATAGTACAAAGACAACACATCAAATGTTGACATTGAAAAATCTTATTGTTTTTTGAAAAATATATGCTTGCTTTTTCTGACCTCACAGCATGGGCTCAGGAACACTTCCAAAAACCATTGTCTGTGAACACAGTTTGTCACTGCATCCACAAATGCAAGTTAAAACTCTACCATGCAAAGAAGAAACCATACATTAACAAGATCCAGAAACACTGGTGCCTTCTCTGGGCCCGAGCTCATTTAAGATGGAGGTGAAGTGGAAAACTGTTCTGGGGTCTGACGAATCAAAATTTTAAATTATTTTTGGGAATTATGGACACCGCGTCCTCAGGCACTAAAGTGGGACCATCCGGTTTGTTATCAGCTGATATGATCTCATAGATTTATGTCGTATTGTGACGCAATGGCATGTGGGTAATGTGTCAGTTTTCCGAAGCCCAATTCAAGACATTTAATTCTGCTTGCCGGACCTTTTCGTAGTTATCCTGACGCAACTAGGAATTCATCCGTACATCCAACGTCCAATTCAAGACATTTAATTCTGCTTGCCGGACCTTTTCGTAGTTATCCTGACGCAACTAGGAATTCATCCGTACATCCAATTCAAGACATTTAATTCCCGTTTGCCGGACCTTTTAGTAGTTATTCGGAATAAACTAGGAATTTGTAAGTAGTTATTCGGAAGTTCTATTTTCCAAACACAAACAACATAAACAAGAGGGTGAATTTGTTTTGGTCGGGTTCAAGGGAAAATGTGCAAAAAGCTGGGGTCAAGGGTCTTGCTCAGGTCCCCGCCAGCAGCGCCCCATCAAGATCCATGCTAGCAGCCTCAAAAATGTATTGACTTACATATTCACATTTACATATTCATATGTAGGTAGTATGCATTTGCGTTAATATGGGACACAGATCTTAAGAGATTGCGCTGTGACAGCAGACACAGGTTTTGGAGAAACCTATGCTGCTATCCAGATGATGTCTTTTCCAGGGAAGGCCTTGTTTATTTCAGCAAGACAACGCCAAACCACACTCTGCACATATTACAACAGCTTGGTAGTAAAAGAGTCTGGGTGCTGAACTGGCCTGCCTGCAGTCCAGACCTGTCACCCACTGAAAACATTTGGCGCATTATGAAATTAAAAATAAGACAAAGGAGCCCCCGTACTGTTGAGCAGCTGAAATCTTTGTTTTTTTATTAGTCCTAGACTAGGCTTAGTATGTGCCTGTGAAACCGGCCCTTCATCTCTTAGTCTAAAAGCTTTGTGCCCTGGCAATGTTAAATATTTACACATAACTCTCCATAATTCTTCAAGCTCTGATGGTGTGTGTAGGTAATCATGGCTAGAAAGCGAGTCCTGCCAAGTCATAACTAAAGGCAGGAACATTCTCTGTGTTCTTTGTAAGCAACTAGATTAGTTATTGTCCTGCTGAAATGTGAATTGCTGTCTGGAATAAAGCAGACTGAAGCAGGTTCTCTCTCGGATTTAGCCTGTGCTTATGTATGTCTGAAAAACTCTCTTTGTCAAGCGTTGATGCAGCCACCATGTTTGAACATAAGGAGCCAGTTACACAGTGATACGTTGTTTTAAATAGCAACGTGACCATGACAAGATACTTAATGTCTGAATTGTTATGCCAACTGATATCTACCAATCAGTGCCCTCCTTCAGAATGTTTTTGTAGGCCTTTGTGGTTGAATCTGTGCTTGAAACACAGTACTTGAATGAAGTGCCGTATTGATAGTTTAACTTCAACATTATATCATACTCTGTGTAGATTAATCACAGAAAAACTCACAATTCAAACAATTTCAATCCCACATCACAAAGCAAACAAATGTGAAGAAGATCAAAGTGCTTGAATACCTATGCAATCTACTGTAATGCATTTTTATAGATCACTATAACACACAATAAATAATATTTTTTTTCGTGCAACCATTCATAAAACATTGGCGCCCGCAGACAAGTTAGGAAAACCTGGTGTTGACCGGTATGAAAATCTGGTGTTGACCGGAATGAAGCTCTGACGTTGCTACTGGGTAGTGTAGTAAAACGTTTTTGGTCTTACCTTCGATGGGTGTGAGGATGACACGGGAGTGGTCGTAGGCGATCACGTTAGCGTAGCGGTTCTTGGGCTTGTTCACTTCCAGGTTGGAGTGCTCCCAGGTGAACTGTTGGCCCGGATCGATGGACTAGCAGAAAAAGATAGAACACACACGCAATTACACAGGAAGTGAGGCGGAGAGAGAGGGTGCAATGCAGAGAGGAAGAACAGGAGGAGTAACAGATTCATTAGCAGCTCCTTGGTGCCCACTTGAAATATGAACGCCAGTGCATCAGTGTGCTTCATCAAGATCATTCACGTGGACTGTGAATTACGGCAATACAAATACTGATAAAGGTGGCAGCTCTTCCCTGAGAGACACAGAGAGAAAAAGACACAGAGAGAGATAGAGACAGACAGAGAGAGATAGGAGTGAAGCAGGTTCCTGGGACTAGACGCTGCTGGCAAGACAAATGCTGCCCGCGCCCGGAGTGCGAGAATTCCGGATAAATATTCTATTCCCTTGTCAGGGTAATTTAGTGTTCCATTATGATTCGGCGCTGGCCTGAAGGATGTTTTCGGTTAGGGCCGGGTGCCGGGGAAAGAGATTGGGGCTAAATAAAGTCCAAATAGGAGCCTCATGTAACGGTTTACCCGCAATCATTACAGTGAAATAACGGCCAGCCAGCCCTGCAAAGAGGGAGTCGCTGCTGGCCTTGCTCCTGTCTGTCTCTCTCCTCCTGTCATTTCTCTCTCTCTTTTTCTTTGTCTCATCTCCCCTGAGGCTGACTGGGATTCCTGTATGTGTGGAACCGCTGTCTTGTAGGTGCGTGTCTACTTCTGCCCCTGGCCTGACAATAAGGTGTTGCCAAGGGGACGGGTGACAGCTCCCATCAACAGGGGGTGGGGTGTTCTGGGCAGGGGGCGTGTTAGTAATGACGATGCTAAATCTGTGAACAAGTCTCCTCCCTCCCCTGTTTTTGCCTGCGTCTCCTCCGGTACTCCGTTCGACTCCTCACAGTTTCAAGCACCGCAATCGTGATCGCTCACCGAGCTGCAGCTCCTTCCACTCCTTCGCTCTCTCCTCCTCTCCTTCGCCATCCCACCCCGGTCGGAAAACCAATCACTCAGAGCCCTGAACAGTACGGGCTTGTCAAGCCAAGGCGCCCAGATGAGCAGCCATTCATCAAGAAAATAACAAAATTTAAATTACACTTCTCCATTTAATTTGGTCATTCATTTTTTTTCTGGGGGAGCACGGGGAACGAGGCGGCTGGGGGAGAGTGGGGAGTTTTGCTGTAAGTAACTTTCCTTCTCGAGCCAAGTAATTAAGAACTTTGCATTGTACCGAAGTGTTCCCGAAGTGTCAACGTTGGCAGGGAATCTCTTCCTGCAAACCCTCTCAGACAACTCAATAACCCTTCGCCACGGTGATGGGAATTCAACTAGGCCCACAGGCCGACCCATATTCACACAGAACAGACAAGCAGATGTCCTGTAAGGCCACAGGCTTCAGCCGGCATCCACCTCCATGCAGCTAGGCTCACAGTTGTAGTTCCCTCTGCCAGGACTACGATACCCACAACTACTCCTGGCGCGGCTCCGACACAATCGGGTGGAATGGCACGTGTGATTTAGGGGCGACAGGGAGATGATATTGCTGTATGCAAAACGAGGGCTGATTCAGCGATCCTGATTGGTAATCAGCGGGGGGTTCATTTATAACATCCCTGGCTGCACTCTAAGTCCCAGACAGCTCTAGGGAGTGTGTGTGTGTGTGTGTGTGTGTGTGTGTGTGTGCGTGTGCGTGCGTGTGCGTGTGTGTGCGTGTACATCCACCATGCTGCAGCTTAGAGACTTAAGGGTGTTTGACAGACCATTTGTTGACTGGTGTGAGACTGGCTGGAATAAGTGCTCAGTGATTTTTGGAGTGATTATGAAATTGCATCAGGACTGCAGAGGCTGGGTGGTTTAAAGTGTAGTGTATATCGGTCTCACATTTTATTGGGCCCTTTCAAAGAAGATGTGGTGGAACTTCGATTATATTTCACAATGCTTAGATTTCATTGCATGCCGTTACTGTGTGTTACTCAGCCGTTAGCCAATGGACAACAGGAGAAACTCCCTAGGATGCCATGTCCCTCAGAAATCCCATTCTGCAGCTATATGGTCACCCCATGTAGAGATTTTGGGTAAGTCTCCCCTCCCGAATCTTAACCTTCAGAGGGGAAGTGTATAGAGTAAAGCCTACATGGGAGGCATAGGGTTGTCCAGTGGCCTCTACCTCGGTGCACATGTACTGTTGAAGCGTGGGTTTGAATCAAACCTACCTGTTCCTTCAGCAAAAAACTAACACATCTAATAAAATGCCTGAAAACCTCTTTAATCATCTCCTCCCAATTTCATGACATTAATTATGAAACTATGCCAGTGTCATATCGCAATAAACTCCACAGCAGGTTTTGGGAGAGCTGAAGATCAAGACATTTGTCCCCAATGGTGAAATATGTCGCCATGTGGTTCTGCTTCTTATTACACCGCCCAATAAAGTTCATGCAGGCACACATACAGCGGAGGAGAGCGCATTCCCTGGCCAACAGCCACAAATAAGTTCGCAGGCGCCCGATCTACCTACATGGAGTTGCCAGAGCGTGATGAGACAAGGCCACCTTGTCCAAATTGCACCCATTTAACCAGGTGCGGAGCTGAGACAATTTTTAACCCAAACCTGCGGAAACTGGAAACTTTCTGTATGCTGCCCCAGCTCACTCACCTCGTACTCTTGGGAAAGCTTCAGGTTGTCATTGGCTTTGAGGAGATCCGTGTGTTCAGGAAGCTCCGCGATGGGAATGGGCGGATGATTCATCATACCTGTTTGTCGAACAGACAGAGAGAAATGGAGTCGAGGGAGAGGAGAGAAAGAGGGATGCATAGAAGATGTGGTTGTCCTGGCATTGGAAGTCACAGGCTAGAATCCGAAGTTAGATAATGACAGGAGTGAGTGTTGGGAGAAACAAGGGGTTGTGGGTAATGCGGTTCCGCTAGCTGCAGTGAAGACAGGTTCAGAGTTTGTGAGAAAGCCTTTAGTGACAAAGGGAGGGGTGTATAGTAGGGAACATTCTGGATTTGAGACACACAACCTCCGTGGACTCGCCAGGCGATGTGGGGGAAAACCGCAGAGACCAGGCCAGAGCTTCACATTCTCATTCTGCTCACTCACTACTCACTTACTACTTACTCACTACTATTCCCTTTAGTGGGCGCAGGAGGTGCGGCCACACATGAAGGACGACCAATGGGTGATTGCTATGGTGAGAAAGAACCCCCCAACCAATTACAACTCGGAAGTCTACAGAGGGACGCTGCGTTTAATAGCTTGGCAACAGAGACAGGGCGACAGGTTTTTTCTCCCCACCTCTCGAGTATAGCATTTTGAAAAAATATATTGCAATGTTGACATAAATTGTCCCCCGCTCCTCAGTGCACAAAAACAAAAAGGTTTTATGTAAGGGAAAAAAATAGCTTTCCCTTAACCAAGTCATTGTGACAAGGAACTGCTATTAACAACAGCATAAAATTGCCTGTAAAAACATTTTCACATTCAGGCGTGCAAATATTTAATATGGTAGTTAAGTCAAATCTGAAATAACACTGCCTCATTGTAAAGTGTCATTTCACACATAAAAACAGCTTACAGTCTCATTTCCGATCTGTCTTTAAGAACCAGGTCCCAGTCAGTTGAAGTCATCTGACGTTCATCTGACGTTCTTAAGATAGTAAGATGGTCCGCCTCCTGCCACAATGAAGTACTACCAAATCCTAGCATCCTTATTAACAACACTTACAAGATATCTACTAAAATCTGTGCTGCAGTGTTTCCTGAACAGAGTTCCGCCACCCCATTGGACAGGGTTAGTGACTCCAAGGGCAAAGGTCAGGGGTCAGTTGACGAGCCCTGGCCTGGGATTTAGACGGGATGAGATGGAGGGTGGGTAGTTGGTGTGTGTGTGTGTATTTGTGTGTGTGGCTGTGTGGGTGTGTGTGTGCGTGTGTGTGGTGGTGGGTGACGCACTGAAGGGCTCCACTCCAGTCTGCCAAGGCCAAGCAAGCATGACGCTAAGATCAGTCACAGAAGCCCTTTAATGTTGTGTGTTTTTGGCCTTCCAACACAAACAGCCAAAACAGTGGACTCCCCTCCCCAGTCCCGTCACCGCCCAAAATGTCACCGCCCAAAACAGCGTAGCCGTTTTAAAGATGCCTTCTGGGATTTTTGGCCACTGGGATGTTAAAGTAGTGCTGTTGAGCCAAAACATTTGGGCAGATATGCGCCCCATTTCAACAAAACCACTCACTTTCAAACTTGGTATTTTAGGTAACATGGTATGATAGTGATTCAACTTATCCAGATCAAAATGGGAGTTATAAAATGGATATTTTTTTTACTCGCAAAAGTCCCACACCACATTTTTAAGGTGCGTTTATGCAGTTTCTGTGACAAACGATTCCTACTGCCCTAACAATATATATTACCGCTTTTAACATTATTTAACCAGGTAAGTATGCTAAAAACACATTCTAATTACTAGCAACAACCAAGGAGCAATTTGGGTTAATGTTCTCGCTCAAGGACAGAATGACAACATTTTTCATAATGGCAGATCAGGGATTTGAACCAGGACCTTCAAGTTTACTGGTCCAACACTCTTGGCCACTAGACCACCCCGCTAGTGAATCAGGCTGCTCAGTAACGAGACATTTTACTGACTTTTTCTCTGTAGCCAGTCGCCAAATGCACCAAGTTGCTGTAACACTATCAGGCAGAGCAGTGTGTGTACTCTGGAGTTAATCCATTTATGAGCATAATGCTGACCTGTAATGGAATACCATGAAGTCACATTGTTGGTGTGTCCCAGGACGCAGACCCGTCACGCTACTTAGCGCTAGTCATATTTTTAGAGGGGGCTTAAGCCCACTTTGTTGCCTTTTGCTGATGGAGGTCAAAAGTCGGCTAAATATTGACACTGTCCTTTGGGAAAGAAAGAAAGTTGTCAGAGGTTTAATTGGGTGTGCAAAATCAGCTAAATCAGATTAAGCATCCCCGATTTCTCCTGTTCCCTCACCGCCGAGCGTCCTCCCGAATGTCGAGGGGATCACAAATGTTTTGTTTCTGCCCGGGGAGTGGACACTAGACAGTCTCCAGAGTAACTTCCAATTAGTGATGGCAGTTAAAAAAAGATGAGGGGGAAAATATTACGGCAAAAATGACTAGAGATATTAACAGAGATTGTACTAATATTTTGTAGGAGACAATGAACCTAATGGAGGTTGAGGCACACCACCCTGTTAGCGAATGACCAAACGAGCCGTGTTAGTGCAGGGGTTCATCACAACCTTTTCAGGTTACTGAACCATCAACAGTCATGTTTAAATCTTTTGATCTGTTTGACTGAGAGTGATGACTTTTGGCAGACATGCTGAGAGACATCTCGTTAACCCAGACCATATCTCTGACACCACTGGCACAATTTGGACTGAATGTGGATGCATTGTAGTCTGTTTGCATGGTAAGTCTGCTTGTCTGGCAGCCTGTTTCCATGGTAATCTGTTATGATTGCAGGCTGTTATGATTGTAGTCCGTTCGCATGGTAGCCTGTTATCATTGTAATCGGTTATTATAGTAGTCTTCGTTCCTTGTAGTCTGCTTTTGTTGTGACTCGACAAAACATTCCCTGTATCAAATCATCACAGAGACCGAGTGCGTCTGCAGTTGTACACTACACACTTGATTGATGTAATCAACCTATCATCAAGTCTTTTATTTGAATCAGGTGTGTGAGTGCTTGGGCAAAAACAATAACGTGCACCCCTTTGGGTCCCGAGGACCAGGATTGGGAAACACTGGTATATACTATGAAGTGCACTATTTTTCACCGGGGCCCTGGGAGTTTGGGTCAAAACTTGGACACTATGCAGGGAATAGGCTGCCATTTCAGGAAAGAACAGTTTCTCCTCACTCACTTTCTAATGCATGGCTAAGCACACCCGTTTCACCTTGTGCCGTCATTGTGGTTCCCAGCACAGTGTGCTTTTCTCTTCCCTCCTGTGTATGTAACAGGAAGCATTGTTTTAGGGCCAAAGACAAACGAGCCAAATGCACTGGGTTATCCGCATCCGTGTCTAGAAACATCCATAGCTTACACTGCCTGTGTGCCTGTGTTTACATAGGGCATATTCTATTTCTAAAGTGGGGCACTGGAACGAGCCAATCACACGCAAAGTCTCTCAAGGACAAGTTGTTGTTGTTGAGCCCCCACACCAATGCCCATCTTCCGTAGTTTTTCCCTCCAACATAGAGGTCCCTCAGTTTTCCCCCAGCGATCACCGACTGAGATCAACGGGCACAGACAAACACAACCTGTGTCAGATGGAATTAATTAATTACATATTTCCAATCTCCGACCTGGGATGTAATGGTTCCTTTTGATAGCCTCAACCACTCTGTGTTACATATTAAAAAAATCACAACGTCTCTCTGGGTTGGAGGGGGGGAAAGCGTGCCTTTTTTTTTTTACCACAACGCTACTTTTTTTTTTTTGCGAGAGGGAGGCGGTCAAATGCAAACCATTGTTTACCAGGGTCTTGAATTAATTCTGCTTGTTATCTGGTAGACTGCAGAAAGACCCAGTCGGTTCCGATTGGAATGGGAGCTGTGATGGGGGTGGGGGGTTTGGGGGGG
>JACXGI010015258.1:0-17094 GCA_016801175.1 Esox masquinongy
TCTGTTGAGGTGAGAAAGTGTCTACATCATTAGTTGAAATGGCGATTAATTCCAAAAGACTCTCCCATCGTTCCTCAATAATGCCTTACGACTGTGTAATGAAACTACCTGAATATTTAGGTGAGTTGAGTCTCTTGTTTACCTTCAGTTACCTTGAAATACATGCATACAGGAGAAATGTTTGCGACAGCCAACCTGCTGTGATGGACAGTCATAAAGCAGCCTGAGCAATATTAAAAAGAGCCCGTCTTATTAAAGCCTGCTCATCTGTTAAGCCCCTGTCTCTTAAATATAATATTTTATTAATTTCTGCCCTTTAAAATGGCCCCTTTTTTATAACAGGTCAGTCAGTTCTAATATCCTGATTTGTAAAGGTGATCAGGGAGCCATTATTTACCTCTAATTAAAGGATTCTAACTTCTTTCAATATTGCTTCATGAACTTAGAATTTCAATTTATCATCAGTTATTTTTCTAATGCAACATGCAGCGTCACTATGTAATCAAAATCAAAAACACAATACTATTAATTTGTATGTATGTATAAAATGGGTTTACAGTGCAGTGAGGGTTCTATCACCTAGTGTTCAACCCTATCCAGAGTTCAGTTTATTACTGATTTAGGACCTACTACTACATTATTTTTATGATCGCATAATGACATTGATTACACATAGGAAAAACCCTATTCATTAACCCTATGTTCTCTGTGTGCCTATGCCTATTTGTCATGTGTAACATTTGTGATGAATTACCTTGTGATATAACATTAGCACCATCAGTCATGAGATGCTCCTGTTGGCTACCTGCACATCTTTTCACTCAAAATTATTCCAGTATTGAAACAGTATGCATCCACAATTTGATTAATGGAAAGAGACATACATCAAAAAAAGAAAAACAATAATTGAGAACAATAAACTTGTATCCTCAATTTGGTGTGTCCATTGATGAATGCCCATGTCTCCGTCTTGGACAATTATCTCTGCCACCATGGAAACATTTTAGTGCTCTCACTGAAGCACAACATTATTCATTTTGCAGAGAAGTTGCACCTGACCATACCGGCTTACCTTCATCACAACCCTATGCATTCTTTTGAATGCATTCTTTTGGTTTACTTGACTGCCCAGCACACCAGTGTTGCATAAGATATCATTGGCTCATGGGTTGAAAGGTACACATTCAAAAGCATGTAATTATGATATACTTTGTTGGAAGAGCTCACTAAAAGACAATGACTAAAATATTTCCCATAAACTGATCCAAGCTTCTACTTCGAATTAGAAAACAAATAGAGTTGAGGGCAACAAACAGGAGCAAGAGTACTCCACTTAATTTTGGCAGAATTGTTCAGTAAACCAAGAGTTTCAAAGCACAACTCTGATAAATTCTAACAGCACAATGCTACCTCCCCGATGCCCTGTGAAACATTTTTTTTGCCACACCATAGAGGAACATCCCAGTTTATTTAATCATTTATCAAGGGGAGCAAAGTTGTCAGCAGTTCTATTCCAGGCTGTAGTGTGAGAGGGCCCTGAGCATGAATTATGGTAGGCGAAAAGTACATATTATGATAAAGTGAAATAATAGCATGCCAAACATTCATATGATATATTTCTACTCACTGGTACAGCCAGCATCGGAGCAATCAATCAATGTGTGGAAATGAAAGATTACCTTTCCGCAGAAGTAGAAAATGTTAGGGGAAGTCTTATTTGTATTTCCTTCCACCAGTTGTGAACATGTTGTGAGTTGTGTACATAGGTTCTCTTAGGGGAAAGTGGGGTAAGTTAAACTAAATTGTTAGTTGAGTGACCCTTTGTTTCTAGAAAACCAAGATGAATCATTGAATCATGTGACCAAATGTTTATGAAGATGTTTGTTTTTTCTAGAAAATTAAACTTTGTCTCAACCCCAAAATATATTGTTCTTTAAATATATATTTACATTACTTTATGTTTTTAAATCAATTGGGGCCATTATAACCTGCAGTATGAGGTCGAAAAAGTTGTTTGGCTAATTCTTCAAAATGTTTGCCTAGGTGTAAGATGAGCCAAAGCCATGGGGTAAGTTGAGCTAATGGTCACCATACCCTTAACAAATGAGATAGCATTTTGTTAGTTTCATGAATAACACGCATAGTATGTTTCAATCTGTTGCGCATATAAAGTCAATATAGTGCATTTTTATTTTTACAGAGCGGACAACATCCTTCTCTATGTAAGTGATGTAGACTCTTTTTAATATACTGCTAAAAAAAATTAAGCGAACACTTAAATCACACATTGGGTCTTGATGAAGGAAATATATTTAAGATCAAAATCTTTACTGTACATTGTGTAATTCGTTGAGAACAAAATGACGTAACAATGGTAAATGGAAACGAAAATCACCAACTGACTGAGGGCTGGATTCAAAAGTGAAAAGAACGGTGTGCCAATGGTGGACCTGCTAATTCTGGTGTTCTCTGGTGAATGCCAATCGAGCTGCACAGGTCCCCTGTGAGCACAGGTCCCACTAGAGGATGTCGGGCCCTCAAACCAACCTCATGGAGTCTGTTTCTGACAGTTTGGTCAGAAACATGCACACCAGTATCCCACAGGAGGTCATTTTGTAGGGCTCTGGCAGGGCTTCTCCGGTTCCTCCCCGCACAAAGGAGCAGATACCGGTCCTGCTGCTGGGTTGATGCCCTTCTACGACACTGTCCAACTCTCCTCGTGTAATGGCCTGTCTCCTGGTGTATCCTCCATGCTCTTGAGACTGTACTGGGTGACACAGCAAACCTTCTTGCGATGGTATGTATGGATGTGAATGGGCTGCAGGTACCGCCTACCAGCAGTGACAAGGCCACAAGCAAAACTAGAGAAGAATCAGTCAGGAAGGATAAGGAGAAAGCAATTGTCTATGTCCACCACCTGCAAAACCATTCCCTTATTGGGGGTTGTCTTGCTGTTGCCTCTCCAGTGCACCTGTTGTCAATTTCATTTGCACCAAAACAGGTGACATTGATTCGCAATCGCTTATGCTTCCTAACTGGACAGATTGATATCCCTGAAGTTTAATTGACTTGGTGTTATACTATGATGATTATGTGTTCCCTTAATTTTTTGAGCAGTGTATATTACTCTTAACAAGCTTCTCAATTACCTACTACTTGGCCTACAACAGCTCTGGGTATTGGGCGTGATGCTCAGCACTTGGACTGTGTAGCAATTTCTTGCTATGGTGAGGGCTTCACCAACTTCATCACATTACATTTAAAGCACCATGTTAATGGACCACTTTGGGGCATTTTAAGATACTCCACAGAGAGTAGAAATTTGTAAAAGTCTTGAAATAAAGCAGATGCAATCTGGTAGGAAAACTCAGAATTATCTGTGTTCCCTTGCATTCTACCAGCTAGTGGAAAGGGTGATCTGGGGCCGTATTCACAAAACATTTTATCTTACCACAAGGAGGATTCCTAAACAGCGCTAAAAGTTCCTAGCTAAGAGTTTCCTCTTAAAACGTATTCACAAAGCTGCTAAGACCAACTTTTACTAAGGAATGGGGAGAAGTCTTAAGAGAAAGGGCGGGGTTGACCCTGTTGCTATGGATGATGTCGTGTTCCACTAACAGCTTACTATGCCCACAGTGATTGGCTGATAGGGGAGGGGTCTCTATCAGTGAATTCATCATAGCAATACTATAGAAGAATGTCATGTCGCTATATTGAAATAAAGATATTAAAAATGAAATGTAGGCTAAGTATCACTGATTAAACATGAAACCAAGAATGATATACTGATCTTTAAAATAAGGCATGACCAAATCACCCTCTTACATCTACCCACCAAGCCTTTAATTAAAAGAGGTTTGTCACTTGCATTAATATATTTCTTTTTGGGTGATATCCAATTTGCGTTGAAGACCATGTTTCATAAGAAGACTTATAGTTAATGTTGAGATGTGTGTGTCTTTCGTTCTGGTTCTTATCGTGCCGGTCTAGACCGGAATCCTTACATACTGGAAGGAACCCACTCTCTGGATTTCTGCCTTGATTGAGCTCACAGCCATTCAAACCACCACAGTGAGTCACTACAAGGCAAGGATAGGCAATTTGGTTCCTCTCTAGGTTTCTTCCTAAAATTCAGCCCCTCTTAAGGAGTTTTTCCTAGTCACTGTGCTTCAACAATGTTGTTGCTTGCTCCTTGGAGTTTCAGGCTGGGTGTTTTGTAAAAGCACTTTGTGACAACTGCTTATGTAACAAGAAACCAGGCAAGCCTAGTTCAGCCGGCCCGCAGTAGAAAGCATTGACCGCGGGCAGCCCTCTCAAGATTCGAACCCGGGTCGCCCACGTGAAACGCTGTGTCGTTAACCACTACATCACAGACCTGTGCATTTACCAGGGGTTAGTATAGCCTCTTGACGCATTAACATCACGCCAAGTTTGAGTATTTCGTTAGACACCATTAACCATTGTGTTAAACTAATGTTCCTTATTAAGTTTACCTCCACCACAAATAGTATCTATGACCTGTATGACTTTTGCCACTGGCCGTTTTAAAAGCTTATTAGCCAGTAATATGTCGCTAGATGCCATTAAGCATTGTGTTAAACTGAGTAACGTTTCTTATTACGTTTTCCTCCGCCACAAATAGCATCTATGAACTGTATGGCTTTTGCCACTGGCCGTTTTAACAGCCTATTAGCCATTCGTGAATGACATTGATACAATAACTACTGTATCAATATAGGTGAAGATAACTGAGTTTTTCATCAAGTGAAAAGATGAGAGAATCGTGTAGCCAGCGAAGTGTTTGTCTATCCTGAAGAAATCCTAAGACATAAATCGAAAATCCACCAGAAATAGTCGCAATATAACAGTAAACAGTTTCATTTTAGGCTTCCCATAACGTAGCTACGGAAGATTGTAGCCAGCGAAGTTTTTGTCTATCCTGAACAAATCCTCTTTTGCCACTGGCCGTTTTAACAGCTAATTAGCCATTCGTGAATGACATTGATACAGAATCTATTAATATAGGTGACGATAACTGATATTTTGGCAAGTAAAAAGACAAGAGAATCGTGTAGCCAGCGAAGTGTTTGTCAATCCTGAACAAATCCTAATATCCACCACAACTGTTTTATTTTAGGCTTCCTATTACGTAGCTACATAAGGTTATTTCCAGCAAAGTTTTGTCCTGAACCTCAGGCATAATGCGTTTTGACTGTTACGGGAGTCGTTGTTCCGTAGCCCGCGTCTCTAACCACAACACTGTTGGGGTGGGCAGTCAATCACTAAGAGACATTCGCTCTTCTAGGCCAGCTTTGCTTACACGGCCCGGCAAAAAGCGTTTTATAAATAAATTTACTTACCCTGCAAAACCTAGAATGTGCTGGTCAAGAGCTGGTTTTGAACCCTGTGATGCAGCTAACTGTGAGGCAGTGACTTTACTACTGCAACATTAGGGGCCTCTCAATCATACATTTCCAAGGAACTCCCTGAGACCTGACACCAGTTATCAATGTAGAATCTCTTCAGGTCCTTCAGAATCCCTGGTTCTGACTTGTGGACAGTCTTCTTCAGCTCGCAGGTTTTCCGTGGGTGTTAGGTCAGGGAACAAGGATGGCCATTAAGTTAGAGTTTTTTTGTGCGGCTCTGGAAAAATCAGTATCCTGCTGGAGCATCCAGCAATGACACATTTTTAGCTTCCTGAAAGAGACAGTCCGATTTTGCTCTAAAATCTGGTAGTTGACTGAGACCATGATGCCATGTATCCTAACATGGTTCCAAGGCCTTTGGAAGGAAAACAGCCCAATCAATCAAATTTATTCTATAAAGCCCTTTTTACATCAACAGTTGTCACAAAGTGCTTTTATAGATATTCAACCTGAAACACCAAAGAGCAAGTAACCAGAGCTAATACACAGTGGCTAAGAAAAACTCCCTACATGTAGTAGGGTCCAAAATTGGTAAAAAACCTAGAGAGGAACCAGACTCTGAGGGGTGGCTAGTCGTCTTCTGGCTGTGCTGGGTGAAGATTGTGAGAGTACATGACCTTTTGGGCCATGTCAATGATCAGATGACAAGCAGGTCAATAAATGCAAGTGGGCTGTAACCAGAGTCCTTAAACAGAATCCAAGTCCGCTGCATAACCCGGTGGGCAGGACAGGGACAATAAGTTGGGATGTGGGCCCACAGCCTAACAACATCACTTATCCACAACAATACTTCACTTTAAAATATATTTTTACAATTTGACTTCAATTCAAGGTTTGATTTCTATAACAGTTTTTGTGCATGAACAAGCAGATAAACAACAAAAACTTTCCCTTAATTTTTACCAATGGGTTCAATAAATCTGGAGGGTACTGTAAATGAATTCCTTTCAAAGGGTAAACAAAAATATATAGATATTCCCTACTGCCGGGAACCACTTCAACCCTTGGTTTAGCTTTGAATTGTCTGGTCTAGTCAATCATAAACACCTGCTCTGGTGCATAGATTTTGTCTACAAAAGTCCCTCTAAAAGTCTGTTCTTTGGGGAACACAGTAATCGGTGCATGCAGGCAGGAATTTATAAAGATAAATTTGCCGCCAATGCTTCTGATACAAAAAAATTGTGGAACACTGTAAAATCCACATTATGAAATATACATTAATCCATATTTTAACATATAAATAATCTCAACTACTTACAGAATTCTAATATGAAAACAATCTCTACTGACAAAAGTGAAAATTGTTGAGCTTCTGTAGTTACTTTTTATGCATTGGCTATATTGTGGAAGTGTTTTTATTCATTTTAGTAAAACTTTTGACTCTGTGAACAATCCCATCCTTATCAAGACTCCACAACCTAGGGTTCTCAGAATTCTAGTTGGGTTTGAAAAAGTAGAAATCTGACTGTGTACAATGCTTCAAATCTGAAGGCCTGCTGTCCACACGTCTGGCAGTTTCTATGGGCATTCCTCAATGTTAGATTAATGGCGTTGCACCCAGGCCCTACCTCAACCAGCCTGTCCTCCAACATCCTGGTCCTGAATGTGTCTGAGTTTAAGGGGCACTTTACCCTGGGGGGACCTTAGGTGGTGTGTGTCATGTCTATGGCAGTTATTTGTTTCACACATAATTGGCAAGATTGATTGAGAAATTTTTTGTTTTGCTCACTAAAACCCCCACAGTATTACTTCACCCTGTGGAATGAGGGCAGTTGAGATCTGGAAAACATGTAGTCATGTTTTGTTTAATTTCGTCCATGTAACACCAATTGCACTACAAGTTAATTCCATGTTTAATCACGGTTGTCTTTGATCGAGCCATCGGATGTTTTTTATTTGGCTTAATCGGATGTCTCTTTAATCTGCTAAAATAAAATAAACTTGTAATTTATAAATAATGTAAAATGAGATTTTACATTATTTATAATGTAAAATGTACATTATAATGTACATTATTTACAAAGTTTTAGACATGCCAGTTTAATACAAAAAATGCATATATATCGCTTACTGTTAGAAAACTTTACAGAAATATTAACGCTCACTGTCGAACAAATCAAAGAAAAATTGCCAGGCTTTAAAAACAAAATGACACAGCAGTAGGTTCATAGAATTATATGAAGAAACAGTACAATACAGTAGTGCTTTGGTTAACTATTGCTTTGGTTCATTAGACTAAACAGGATTTCCCAAACCGCTTCTTGGGTCTCCCGGGGCGTTTCAATTATCAGAATGCAGTAGTCAGTCCAGAGTTCAGCTGTCAATCATGTTGCTTGGGTGAGGCTGGCTTTGATGTGTCTCGCTGTGCCGACTCCCTCTTCTGCTTCTGTAACGCCTTCCAGAGGTTGACTTGGGAACAAGACTGCTGTGGGTCTTGCGGGTCCCAAGAACGGGAGTGAAATAAGAGTCAAGTGTTTGGACAGGACGGGACAGATCAACAGTCCACAGGAATGGGAAGTACAGGGATAATTAAACGGCACATTTCCCTAACGATCAAATGGGCATTTCTTTTTATCGGGTTTCCATTTTAACAATAAAACAAAACTAATGACTTGGCACATGCAACTTGTTGTTATCTCCTAATCACCATGTCATCAAAGTGGCAGTAGACTGAATTCATGTTGCAGCCAATGTGTGGTATTCAGGAGATATCTAGCTAATCAGCTGAAGATGGAAATCAAATGACAGAATTGAAGGAGATGCTCCAGCACTAACAGATAGCCTTGCTACCGTATTTAGCTAATAATCTGAATGGGGTGTTGAAAATACAGTTAAAAGTTTAGTATTTTCCTTTTCATTTGACCTTACCAATAGCAAGCCAGCATAATAATCTTCCAGTTTGATGCAGTAAAGACAGCTACTGTGTCGGAAGTGATGATAACACACAATACTTTAATTTACCATGGCTGCTGTCTATCTTCTCCTTTGATCCCTCACACTCTGTACGCGCTCATTTTCCGCTTCAACTAACCAAGGCTATAGTGCCTAAAACTGTACTTTTTGTGATGACTGAGACCTGGTAGTTATAGTTTTCAAAAAACAACTTTAGTATGATTTTCATTTGTAAAGAAAATCGCTCTTTCAGTCCTTAAAAGTGTTCACGTTTACACTCATAACACAAATGTGTCTTTTGCAGATGGAAATTAACAATGTATGAGAAAGTTCCACGGTTATGTTACTTTTGCAGGATCGAGATAGTATGGGGAAAATATTTTCTGGAAAATACAGAACGGGCCAACCTCTAACGCCTACTTCTGGCTTTATGATCAGATGCCCCTTTGAGGTAAGAGATGATCAGGATCTTTGACATCTTTGACTAGAAAGAAAACTAAGGTGTTATGGTTAGAAATTCATGATATGTGCCTATATGCCTGTACTGATGTGTTGTCATTTGTAATTTACATCAGTAAATGTGAAGAATGTAAAAAGCTCAGGTGTTTAAAAAATATTTACCCATTCGGATCACCTTCCCAATATCATAGACTCTGTCCCCTCTAAAATAATGGGTGCACGATGATTTTGCAGCAAAATTTTTGTTGTTGTGCAATGCTGCCACCTTTTGATGAGTAGTGATGTTGTTTTTCCTAGTTCAATTTTGTCTTTCTGAATCTGTTTCCAAATTACACTGTGATATGTCAAGATTTTTTGGGGAGATAATAGTAAACATATCTTTTAACAGTGAAATACCTTAGTGAAAAAAGCATACCCACACTCTCTACTACAGAAGTTTAGTGCAGATTTATAAATAAAAAATATGATTCCATCGCTTTGCCAAGGTAATGAGATTTTTTCATGATCACGGCATAACTCGTTTTGTTGACATCACGAGATAACTGTATAAATAGGAGTGGACTTATTAATGATATATTGACAGTATGGCTGAGACGGCATTCATTTTTATTTTGTTCAAGGATTAACCAAGGCAAAAATTGCATTTTGTATGTCAGTTATTGATTTGCTTCCAAATACGAAGAGTTCTACATATCTGGTAATAGTGACTTCTGAAGGTGGACTGTGGATACAAAGCATATATTTTATGCATAAATGTTATGATTTATTATGTTATGGTTCCTTGAGCATAGCATGTGTTTAATTTTGGGGGGATTTAACAGATAGAAAAACACCTGTTTTACAGTATTCTCACTACTAGAACTCAAATTTGCACAAAATCCCCCCCAAAACTAAACACATGCTATTAACAAGGGCCCATGACATAAGAGTACAAAATTACAACCTTAGAAAGAACCCTAACTGACTGTGTACCCTCATAAAATATCTTGGTATTTGGCCTGATGAGATGTCATTTAGAATAAATCTTTCTGAATTACAAAGTAAGCTCAAATTCAAAATTGATATATTTTCCAGAAAGAATGTATGCTTAATATTTGATAATATACCCAGTCTTCTTTCATGTCAGTTTTGGATTATGGAGATTATTTATATGCATTAAGCAGCTTCTATTTGAAATTAGGACACATTATAGTTTATATGAAAAGGTGGGGTGGGCTTCTCTGTAAGAAGAAACTACATGTTTTTTTTGTTCATCTATAAAACCCTCCTACAGACACATTCAGCATATCTGACAACACTCATCAAGCTAAAAATTACAGTATGCGAACAAGTGACAGGATAAGACTACATACAGTGATTTTGGTTACTCAGCTAGGTAGTTATGTCCCATTAATATGGAATGAGCTTTAAGTATAGCTCAAGAACCTTGTGTCATTTCAGCTCGGAAGACTGCTGAATGTACAGTGGGGGAAAAAATTATTTGATCCCCTGCTGATTTTGTACATTTGCCCACTGACAAAGAAATAATCAGTCTATAATTTTAATGTTTATTTGAACAGTCAGAGACAGAATAACAACAAAAAAAATCCAGAAAAACACATGTCAAAAAATACCCTTGTTGGCAATCACAGAAGTCAGACGTTTCTTGTCGTTGGCCACCAGGTTTGCACACATCTCAGGAGGGATTTTGTCCCACTCCTCTTTGCAGATCTTCTCCAAGTCGTTAAGGTTTCGAGGCTGATGTCTGGCAACTCGAACCTTCTGCTCCCTCCATAGATTTTTTATGGGATTAAGGTCTGGAGACTGCCTAGGCCACTCCAGAACCTTAATGTGCGTCTTCTTGAGCCTGTCCTTTGTTGCCTTGGCCGTGTGTTTTGGGTCATTGTCATGCTGGAATACCCATCCACGACCCATTTTCAATGCCCTGGCTGAGGGAAGGAGGTTCTCACCCAAGATTTGACGGTACTTGGCCCCATCCATCGTCCCTTTGATGCGGTGAAGTTGTCCTGTCCCCTTAGCAGAAAAATAACCCCAAAGCATAATGTTTCCACCTCCATGTTTGACGGCGGGGATGGTGTTCTTGGGGTCATAGGCAGCATTCCTCCTCCTCCTCCAAACATGGCGAGTTGAGTTGATGCCAAAAAGCTCGATTTTGGTCTCATCTGACCACAACACTTTCACCCAGTTCTCCTCTGAATCATTCAGATGTTCATTGGCAAACTTCAGACTGGCCTGTACATGTGCTTTCTTGAGCAGGGGGACCTTGCGGGCGCTGCAGGATTTCAGTCCTTCACGGCGTAGTGTGTTACCAGTTGTTTTCTTGGTGACTATGGTCTCAGCTGCCTTGAGATCATTGACAAGATCCTCCCGTGTAGTTCTAGGCTGATTCCTCACCGTTCTCATGATCTTGCATGGAGCCCTAGACCGAGGGAGATTGACAGTTCTTTTGTGTTTCTTCCATTTGCGAATAATCGCACCAACTGTTGTCACCTTCTCACCAAGCTGCTTGGCGATAGTCTTGTAGCCCATTCCAGCCTTGTGTAGGTCTACAATCTTGTCCCTGACATCCTTGGACAGCTCTTTGGTCTTGGCCATGAATCTGATTGATTGATTGCTTCTGTGGACAGGTGTCTTTTATACAGGTAACAAACTGAGATTAGGAGCACTCCCTTTAAGTGTGTGCTCCTAATCTCAGCTCGTTATCTGTATTAAAGACACCTGGGAGCCAGAAAACTTTCTGATTGAGAGGGGATTAAATACTTTTTCCACTCATTAAAATGCAAATCAATTTATAACATTTTTGACATGCATTTTTCTGGATTTTTTTGTTGTTATTCTGTCTCTCACTGTTCAAATAAACTTATAATTAAAATTATAGACTGATCATTTCTTTGTCAGTGGGCAAACGTACAAAATCAGCAGGGGATCAAATAATTTTTTCCCTCGCAATAAGTTTCATGACAGGAAAATACCCAAATTGAAGGTTAACATTAATAGTAGTTGTAAGAAATAACAGGGGGCATAGCCAGACTTTGGCTTTCAAGGGCCCTATTAAACTATCAACATGATCTTTGAATGAGTAAAGTAAAATCTGAATCATTATGTTAAGTGCTCTGAATGATGGAGCAATAACATGCAGATGTTAGGCTTTACCCCCAATATGCGGAAAGTAGGCTTTACCACCATTTAAAATGCACTTTTGTGTTTTCCGATCACAAGTATATCCAAAGTATCATGTGTGACAACGTAAATTATTACAGATAGGAGTACAAGCCCTACAAACTATAAATACCGCTAAATATGGATGCTAAAATATTGACTACATTTAATCAGAAATGTAATCATGTTTCTGCAGTACTAGTCTCTCTCCAAACTAGGTTTGATTTTACAGTTTTACTGTTGACATGTCTTGGGTGAAGTTCTGGTGAAAAAAGCAACAACGCAGACAATAGGTAAGTGTTTTATCAAAACTTTACTGGGCCAAATGGCTTGCTAACAGACTAACTAGCTAGATTTACATTTGAGCCAGAGAATTGTCTGTTGTGTGTCTGACTAAAATTTTTTTTTTTAGCTGGATTAATTTGTCCATGTCAAAGTAGTTAGTTGGCTAGCTACCTAGCCAGGCAGCCATACTGCGATTGTTTTACTAGCTCTCTCATATTTATTACACTGTTTCTTTCTTTGCCTAAATAATGACAATAATGTTTAATTTAACATAAACAATTTTTCACCTACACCATATTGTTTTAACAAGTAGAAAAACAAAGCAGCTGTATGTAAAATAATGCTTTAGAAGCCAAATTATATTGGCTAACTGCTTAGCTCGTTTGACCATTAGTTTTCACTTGGGATATCGCTAACGTTAGCTACCATTAGTAACTTTACCAAGAAAACACATTTATCCCCAAAACTTCGACACTGCAATAGAATAACCATGAGTGAAACATATCTTCTAATATTTCAAAATTATATGTAATGCTTATGTGTATTACTAACCTGTTTTTCACAAGGAGAACAAGACACCAAAGATAACTATATGTTTCTTGTCAAGCGATTCTACCTCTCTTGTGGCAGAGGAATTTACACTGCCACACTTCTCCTGCAGCTCCCCCTACTGGTATTTACCAACTTACGTTGCTCCACATCTCAGATGCATCCAACTAAAACAGTTCTAAGATGTTAGCTTAAGAAATATCTTGTAAACTTATTCAAATCACCTAATTGTGTCCAACATATTTGTGTTTGTCACATCTTCCCCAACAAAAAGAAAAATGGCTCCTGACATTTTCTCATATTTATATCTGAAGTACTTTGCTGCTTCTATCCTTTATTTTCTCTTTCTTAGTGTACATACATAGGCATTGTGAACTGTGGATATGTATATGGTGTGTAAGCTAGTTGTGGTGCATAGGGCATAACTTGGTATAGCACTGGGGTCTGGTGTGATGTTCCCCATCCTGGTAAGTAAGGTATACTATGCTTCCACTGGGTTAACTGAAGATTGTGGCTGTAGTGAAGGTTGACCTAATGTCTCATAGGTAAATATTTGCCTAGGCCTTCTATCTCTGTTTGACTGCCTAACAGGCTCAGTAGGATCCCGGTCTAATTTTCTGTCTTCCCTAACAGGCCCTCCATTCTCTACATTGCTAACTACCTCCTCTCGTGGTTGCTCTATTTCAGGTAAGTACTCAATCCCAGGTTGGCTTTCATTTTCAGCTTGTCCTCATCCATAGATATAATGCAGACTGGAATTGCCCCTTGACAGGTTTCCTCGTGGGCTGGACTCCTCTGATTCACATTGCTTTGTTCTGGTAAGTAATAAGCTTCTTTTCTCTCTTCCCTGGGTACATGTACTCTCAACCAGTGGCGGCTGGTTCCCTCTTCTCCATCTGAGTCTGTTGTGTCACTATTATACACAGGCTGCCTTGTGTCTCGGACATGTATACAGTTGTGCTCATTAGTTTGCATACCCCGGCAGAAATTGTGAAATTTTGGCATTGATTTTGAAAATATGACTGATCATGCCAAAAAAAATGTTTATTATAACTTCTTTTATTTAAGGATAGTGATCATATGAAGCCATTTATTATCACATAGTTGTTTGGCTCCTTTCTAAATCATAATGAGAACAGAAATCATCCAAATGGCCCTGATCAAAAGTTTACATAACCTTGAATGTTTGGCCTTGTTACAGACACACAAGGTGACACACACAGGTGAAAATGGCAATTAAAAGTGAATTTCCCACACGTGTGGCTTAGTGTCTGTGTATAAATAGTCAATGTGTTTGTTAGTTCTCACGTGGATGCACTGAGCAGGCTAGATACTGAGCCATGGGGAGCAGAAAAGAACTGTCAAAAGACCTGCGTAACAAGGTGATGGAACTTTATAAAGATGGAAAAGGATTTAAAAAGATATCCAAAGTCTTGCAAATGCCAGTCATTACTGTTCAATCACTTATTAAGAAGTGGACAATTTGGGGGATCTCTTGATACCAAGCCAAAGTCAGGTAGACCAAGAAAGATTTCAGCCAAAACTGCCAGAAGAATTGTTCGGGATACAAAGAAAAACCCACAGGTAACCTTAGGAGAAATACAGGCTGCTCTGGAAAAAGACGATGTGGTTGTTTCAAGGAGCACAATACGACGATACTTAAATTAGCTGCATGGTCGAGTTGCCAAAAAAAGCCTTTACTGCGCCAATGCCACAAAAAAAAGCCTGGTTACAAGGCTAAGTTGACCCTCCAGTGGTTACAGCAGAAAAGGGTGAAGGTTCTGGAGTGGCCTTCACAGTCTCCTGACCTTAATATCATCGAGCCACTCTGGGGAGATCTCAAATGTGCGGTTCATGCAAGACGACCAAAGACTTTGCATGACCTGGAGGCATTCTGCCAAGATGAATGGGCAGCTATACCACCTGCAAGAATTTGGGTGGTAAGACTGCACACTGTCATTGATGCTAAAGGGGGCAATACACAGTATTAAGAACTAAGGGTATGCAGACTTTTGAAGAGGGGTCAGTTCATTTTTTTCTTTGTTGCCGTGTTTTGTTTTATGATTGTGCCTTTCTGTTATGACCTACAGTTGAATTTGAATCCCATAAGCAAAAAAAGATGTGTTTTGCCTGCTCACTCATGTTTTCTTTACAAATGGTACATATATTTTCCAATTCTCCAAGGGTATGCAAACTTTTGAGCACAGCTGTATGTCCTTCCATTAGATTGCTTCAAAGGTCCAGGCTTGAAGGGGCACGGAGTCACATTTAGTGGTAAGTTATTCACTAGCAGTAACAGGTTTCGAAGGAGGGTCCGAAATGTACTTTCATCTGTCTCTGGACTAACCTTACTAACCTTACTAATACACTGGGTTGTCACCAATTTGTCCTCTGGTGATGTACCTATTTTTCTCCCAGTATGACCATCATTTCCCGGGATCTCCTTGTTCACTGAGGTTTCATACCAAGACTCTGTCTCCCACCTGCAAGGTCATACCCCATGCACATCGGTCGTAGTGGACTTTCTGCCTAGAGCTTCATTGCTTACTGTTATCTGCAGCCATTGTTTTGGCTTCTTTCTTCCTGTCTACCCATTTCTCCGCATAGCCTTTAGGTGAGTTTGTGTCTTCTGCTGACAACAATCCATACAGTAGATCCACTAGAAGGCGTGGCTGACGACCATACAAAAGGTAGAGTGGAGAGAACCCTGTGGATTCATTTGGGTTAGCTTGTGGATGATATGGTGAAGTTCTTGAGTTACCTACCCCAGCCATCTGTTGTAGTGTCCAGAAGAGTTTGTTCTCGAACTCACAGCCCTGGTCATGGTGTAGCTTCAAAGGGTAGCTGATTCGTGGGATGTACTCATTGAAAATGCTTTCAGCTGCAGTCCTTCCAGACTAACTCTTTGCGGCATACGCTTGAGCGAATTGGGTGAAATGGTCTACAACCACTAAGATTTATTCATAGCCACCCCTGCTGGTTTCCAGGTGGATATATTCAATGCGGACAAGCTCTAGCGGTGAACTTGTGGTGATACTTCCCATTGGGGCTTTAACCTGCGTCACTGGTTTCTTTAGTTTGATACATGGTCACGTA
This sequence comes from Esox masquinongy, assembly GCA_016801175.1. NCBI lineage: Eukaryota > Metazoa > Chordata > Actinopteri > Esociformes > Esocidae > Esox > Esox masquinongy. The sequence goes on from JACXGI010015258.1 coordinate 15,867, forward strand.
CGTGTCACATACTCTTCTATCTCTGTTTCCATGAACGACCAGTATAACCGCTCTCTTGCCAGGTGGAGTACTCGCTCTGTTCCAACGCTGCCCATGTCATTGTGGAGGTGTCTCAGTACGGTTGGTCTGTATTTGGTGGGTAGGACTAGTTGTCGTCTCTGGCTGGTGTACTTGTATAAAAGTTAATCAACAAAACGTAGATTTCTTACAGATTCATACAGCAGTTTCCTGGTGGCTCCATTCACCGTTTTCTGAGTGTCATGGTCAAGCACTTTGTTTGCTTCTTTGAGTCTGATGACTTCTCCAATGGTCTGGTCCTGCTTCTGTGCTTTTGTCAGCTCTACATGGTCTATGATTGGCAATGGCTGCCTTGTGTCTTGGTCGACAAACTGCAAGTCTATATTTAGGGCTGCTACTCCGGCATCATCCCTCTTTGAGCTGCTTGGCTTCCTCCCCAAGCTGCACAAACAACGTCCTGTGACAGCTCCTCCTCCTCAGCTCCTCACTCAGTCACAAATCTTTGGATGTTAAGGGGACAGAGTGACAGTGTGTCAGCGTCAGTGCTGGACTTTCCCGGCCAGTATTCAATGTTGAAGCGAGAGTCTGAAAGCTCTCCGACCAAAAGATGACCCACTGCATTGAGCTTTGCTGTGCTCATGACATAAGTGGGTTGTTGTCTGTGTATATGGGACCTGTTATGTACTCATTAAGCAGTAAGGCATGAGGGTTTGTGGTATATGGAACATACAGCACAGTCAAGAGCTGTTCTTAGTCACTCCGCAATGAAACCACCAAAAATGTTCAAATACAGTTAAAAACAAATACATTTACTTAAAACTTCCCATTAAAATCAGAAGTGACATTTTAACCATAAATATATATATATATATACAGGTGCTGGTCATATAATTAGAATATCATCACAAAGTTGATTTATTTCAGTAATTCCATTCAAAAAGCGAAACTTGGATATTATTTTCATTCATTACACACAAACTGATATATTTCAAATGTTTATTTCATTTAATTGTGATGATTAAAACTGACAACTAATGAAAATCCCAAATTCAGTATCTCCGAAAATTAGAATATTACTTAAGACCAATACAAAAAAAGGATTTTTAGAAATGTTGGTCAACTGAAAAGTATGAACATGAAAAGTATGAGCATGTACAGCACTCAATACTTAGTTGGGGCTCCTTTTGCCTGAATTACTGCAGCAATGCGG
>JACXGI010015259.1:0-17690 GCA_016801175.1 Esox masquinongy
GGCGGCGGCGGCCAGTCCTCGGCGGGATCGGGCGGCGGCGGCCAGTCCTCGGCGGGATCGGGCGGCGGCGGCCAGTCCTCGGCGGGATCGGGCGGCGGCGGCCAGTCCTCGGCGGGATCGGGCGGCGGCGGCCAGTCCTCGACTGGAGGAGCTGGCGTCGTCGGCCACTGGGCGGCTGGGGGAGCTGGCTGCGGCTCCTGGGCAGCACGGGGCGCTGGGAACACCCAGCGCCTTAGGGCTGGCACCGGACGTAAGCCAGGCGTTGACTGCACCAAGCTGGCCGGGAGCTCTTCCACTGGCGGCAAGAGCTCGTCCTCCCACCCCTCCGGGGATGGCAGCCGCGCCTCGGGGTCCTCCGACCGCCCCCACAGCCCCCCCAAAAAAAATTCTTGGGGCTGACTCACGGAGGGTTGATTATGTCGCCTCCGTCGACGTCTCCTCCGGGGTCGGCGCTGGGCTGGCCAGGTGTGCAGCGGGGGACGGTAGGGGTTCTCCTCCTCCGTATCGCTATCGGGCCAACAAAGGAGTTCCCCTACCGTCCATCTCTGCCGTGTCTCTCTTTGGTGGTTCATTCTGTCACGGTTGTGTTGGTAGGACACAGGCGCAGAGAAGGAAAGGTGGTAGTAATCCATAGTTTAATGGGAAAAGAAACAAAACAATAGCAGCAACCAGTGACGTAGGGCATCAGGTACAAACCTAAAACCAAAATGAACCACACCGTGTGTGGCCACACAGAAAACATAAATAGGGTCCCCAATTGGAGGCAACGATCTACACCTGCCTCCAATTGGGGAGGCCAAAAGGATCGGAGGTGGCTAGAGGTGCCACCTTCCGTCCTGTCCTGACTATGGCCCTAGCCCAGTGCAGAGATGGCTAGAGGCATAGCCAGGACGTGACAGTGGCATCAAGGATCATTTTTATAAATGGTGCAATGTGGCAGAGACCTAAAAATAGGTGGCAGGTGACCTAAACATTTAACAAGAGTGTAAATATTTACTGTGCGTAAACACCCCCGACTGCTACATAAGCATCGCACCAATGTCCCCAAAGAAGGATGGCAAGTTCCACAACCTTCCAGCAGCAGCCAGTAGGGCCAGCCGCGCCTCTGCCCAGCTGCATCTCATTGAGACCTTGTTATGGGAGGTACTTCAGGGCTCCCAAGAAACAGCTCAGGGGAATAGACGGAGCAGAAGCCACCAAAGAAGATGCATTGGGAGAAATCAGAGATATAAAAAGTGCAAGCCCATTCCTCCAAAACCACCACTGGGATGGCACCTTCACATCAAAGCAGTTTGTTTGAGTTTCATTTCTCCATCACCTCCTCCCCTGCCTCTTCTGGTTCCGCAAAAAAAATGCCCACCTGGGCCCTAAACACATGCTCACATTGCCTACCCCGTTACAACATCTTTGGGTGTAGTACCTGTATGCCTCTTTGTAAATCTTTGTGCGGCTTGTTTTCTGTAACTGTGCTGCTCTTGCTAGCATGCTGTTCTGCCTAAAGGGTTCTGGTAAAAATAATAATTTGACCTACAGAGTTGGAAGATGGAGACATGTGAAGGTTTGTATGATGGAGACAGGTGTAGCATTGGAAGAAGGAGACAAGTTATGGTTTGTAAGATGGAGACAGGTTATGGTTTGTAACCTAGAGACAGGTGAAGGTTTGTAAGGATGAAGTGATAATACTAATATGGAAATTAGTGGAGGGGCTGATGTAAAAATAGACATTAATAAACAAGCAACCATTTAGGCGGTGAGATGATAACAGGGAAGAGATAACACATTTCTATTGGAGAGGATGACAACAAGCTCTGAGTGGAGTGCATAATTAATTCCATTGGGAGATGTGTGTGCGCACAGGTGTTTGAATGCATGTGTAAGAGGAAAAGAAAGCCGTGCCTCTGGTTCCAGGCGATATAGAGAAATGCTGAGAGACACAGAGATCTGTGTTATTTAGAAATAATGTGCAACGTAAGTACATTAGAGCTTTAATATCCTCAAAATCAACATTCCACATTCCTGACCAATCCTAATTCCCAAGATTTACACAAATCCTATATGTGGGACAGGAAAATTGCTCCATATTTTATTAAATTGGATTTATGTTATTAATACGAAATGCTTGTTTGTCGTCCTCTCTGCTTTTGATTTCGGCCTAACTGTTAACCTTGGTCATGGCAGCCAGTGCTGGGGTTTGTGTTGGGAGTGAGATGGTAATGATGCTGCTGAATCTCACGTTTTCAGCAAAACACACCGCACTTTAACACTCTTGAAGCGCATGAATGCAGCCCTACATGCATAACAAGACAGGAATGAAAACACAGACGTACACTGACACATATGCAAATCAACACAAAGAAGGTAAATCTGTTTAACAACACAGACACATGATACCAAGACAAATATAGAGTGAGAAAAACAGAGAGGATGGGGTTTGGCGATAAAGAAACAGAGAGTGAAAAAGACAAGCGCTGTGTCTGGGGTGGGATGATGACAGCCTTTGGCTCTGTTCCATAGCTGACGAAAGCTGCTTAGCCCCCCAGTTGCCATGGAGACATGCAGGAGCAGCCAGAGAAAGAGAGGGAGAGGGGAGGGGCATGTGAGGGAGAAATAGAGAAAGAACTAGAGGGGAGAGACGGACAGACTGAGGGAGGGATAAAGAGAGAGAGGAGGGATAGAGAGCGAGAGAATAATACTGCAAGCAACCGAAGCATAGCCAGTCCGCACAAATAGGAGGAACAGCGTAAGGTACAAGGGAATAGAGGTAAATGTTACATTAGCTATTGTAGCTGGGAAAAAAGACAAACCAGAAATAGAAGAACAACCGAGAGGAATACAGAGATTCAAAATGGATGTACAGTCGGAGTGTAGTGAACCCCCGCCATGCGACCCCCAGCCTCCTGGCAAAATCCGAAAGGCCTTCAAGCTGTTTGGGAAGAGAAAGCCAGGCAGCATCTTCTCCGTGCGCGGCAAAGGTGAGGGTAACAACAAGTCACCTATCGCCAGGAGCAAAACAACTGATGGGTTAAAGGAGTCGGCAGAGCCGGAGACTGAGAAGGAGCAGGAACCAGAGGTGAGTCAGGGAAAGGAGGAGGAGGAGGCAGTGGAGGAGCCCCGGGGTGATGATGGAGATCCACACGTCCCTTCGGCCGGCCGGCCCTCCATTTCCTCCATGACCTCCGCCAAATCCCTCAGCTTCCTGATGAAGCTGCGGCGCGGCAGGGGAGGAGGACCAGACCGGAGGTTCCGTACGGAGTCCCAGCCGAAGGTACGCCATCGTCGGGGCCTGAAGGGTCTCTTTGGCACCATGAGATGGAACCAGCAGGAGAAGGGGGCCAGCGACGATTCCGAGACGCCTCCGAGCCCACTCCTCATGGCGTCCCGTACGAGCAGTGTGGAGATCATCAAAGAGGACATGACTTTGACCCCCAGGCCTGTACCTCGCAGCCCAGACGTCCCGGAGCCTGGACAAGAGTCCCCTGTTTCGTCCATGAGCCCCACAGTTCAGGGGAGCTCATCCTCAAGCCGGCTGGAGATGACGGCTCCCTCAGTGGCTATGGACAGTGTGACTGGATTTAACGAGGATGTGCCCCCACCCCTGTCCACCACGGAACCCCCACCATTGGATCCTCCTGTGGATCGTCTCACATCCCTGCTCGCAGACATCTCCTCTCTGATAAGCTTCGACTCTCTGACAGGATGTGGAGACATCTCTGCTGAAGTGGAGGCGGAATGGGGCAAAGCCAGCACCACTGTTTGGGCCGGACCTGGGACTATGGGCCCTGCGGCTGGAGAGAAAGCCCCATTAACTACGTTTTCAGCCAGAGCTACCCCTACCACTAAACCTAGCCCAACCCCTATCCCTTTGCTTACTTCTACATTTAAACCTACCAATTCCTCTGCACCTTTTACCAAACCAAGCTCCACTTTCACATCTACAATCAAACCTGAACCTACCCCTACTACGACAACCAAACCCTCAACTACTCCTTCAACTTTTACAAGCTCTGCCACTAAATCAAGCCCCTCCCCTTTAAAAAAACCCTCCCCTCTACCAACAACAGAATACTCCCCAAGCCCCTCCCCTTTCGGCATTACCTCTAACTCTCCCCCTTTCACACCGTCCTTCACCTCCACTTCTACTTTCAAACCTGCTCCAGTAGTTACCCCGTCTCCTGCCCCTGTATGTAAACCTGCCCCCGTAGTTACCCCGTCTCCTGCCCCTGTATGTAAACCTGCCCCAGTAGTTACCCCGTCTCCTGCCCCTGTATGTAAACCTGCCCCCGTAGTTACCCCGTCTCCTGCCACTGTATGTAAACCTGCCCCGGTAGTTACCCCGTTTCCTGCCCCTGTATGTAAACCTGCCCCAGTAGTTACCCCGTCTCCTGCCCCTGTATGTAAACCTGCCCCAGTAGTTACCCCGTCTCCTGCCCCTGTATGTAAACCTGCCCCAGTAGTTACCCCGTCTCCTGCCCATTTATCTAAACCTGCCCCAGTAGTTACTCCGTCTCCTGCCCCTTCATTTAAACCTGCCCCAGTATCTACCCCTGTCCCTGTGGCTACCCCATCCTCCCTTTCCTCAGTAAGTACCACATATTTTGTCCCAGCGGCCAAACCCCCTCTTGAAACCAGTCCTGTCACCTTTACATCTTCCCCACCCCCCCAAACCAGCTCAAGTCTGGATTCCACTTCCGAACCTTCCTCCCTAACATCCTTTTATCCTGCTGCTGTCCCGAGCTCAGCATTTAAAATCCCCTACATTCCGGTTCCGGTGCCGGCCTCATTCACTAGCTCAGCTACTGTACGAACACCCTCTACGATTCCAGCTGACCCAGAGTCTCCATTTGCCCCTGATTCAACCCCCGTCCGCATGTCTAAGGCTCCTCCTTTCCCGACGCCCACCCCAACAGCAGTCCCTAAGGCTTCCCCTGCCCCCTGCCTGTCCTCTCCGATTCTCAGCCCGACCCAGGCGAAGCCTGGTGAGCACAAGTCCTCTCAGGACAGAGGGGAGGACTTCACCAGTCCAAACGGTTTGGATGTACGGGACACCAGGAACAATTCAACCAAGAGAGAAGAGAAATGCCAGGGGCCACAAAACGAGACACACAAGGTCCCCCAAGGGCCCCCGACAGAGAAGAAGACGCCCCCATTGAAGTCGGCGGGGCTCAGTAAGATCCCCGTCTGCGGTGGAGGCAGGTCGGGCAAGCTGCCGCTCCGTGAGACTCAGCCCACAGACGACGAGGGGAGCTGGGACCCATCGACTCCGGGGCGGGAAGAGGAGAGTCCCCGCCCCAGCCTACGGCACGCGGGCAGCAAGGACACAATCAGTAACTCCTCTTCCGTAGCTGACGGTGAGGCCGGCCCGCCCACCGTAAAACACAGCCCAGAGGAGAGCCGTCAGCTCCGCCAACCAGCAGTCTATGGCAGCGTGCCGCGTGACTCCAAGATCCCCGTCAAGTTGGGGGCCCAGTCGAACATCCCTGTACCCCACGGAGCCAAGGAGCTCCCGCGATCCAAGATACCTTTGTCCAAGGTTCCCGTCCGCAGGATCACCAATAAACCCGCAGCCCCAGCAGCGGCCGGCGCCCAAATCCGAAAATAAAGCCCGGAGAACGCTTCAAACGCCCAAATGGCTGCTTTCCTCCAAAACTACTTTTAATATGATCACACAGACACTTCCCTGACACTATCATCCCTGTTTGTTCTGTATATTTACAAGGACGGTCAAGTTACTTTGTTGCTCTGGTTTATCTCCGTGATTATTCTTCATGAATGGCTTACTATCCCACATGGCTGTCACCACTCTGCTTTAGCACACCATTTCACAATCTGCTCCAGAGCCACTAGAACATGGAAGCTGGGGCCAAAGCACAACAACACATCTTCCCTGGCCGCCGGACTAATGACTCCCTCTGTGTTATGCCAGCTCGGCAGATGCGTTCAAATGTTTAGCACTAATCTCAAACGGGAGTGAGAAAGTGATAGAGGACAGTTTTTTGGGATGTATTTTTTACAGATGCCCGGTATGCAACAGTGGACCAGTCAATCTAAGGGTGCTTTTTTCCTACTGACTATCAGAGTGAAAAATCAACTTTTTTTACAATACTTTTTATCTTTTGTTACTCCCTCTTTTTGTAGAACTGTCTAAAAAAATCCAGTCTTATTTTCCTGCAATTCCATTTGATAGATGATACTACAGTTCTTTTTTCCTCAGTCGTGCCAAGGGAGGGTCCACGTTTCTAAAGAAATGCCAAACTAACATCCTCCATCTCTGGATGTAGCAGAAAGCTTGCCAATATGAGCCAGAGGACTTCCCTCCTTTCTTCTCCGCGGTTTTGTTATACCGTGTGGAATTAAACAACGCCCACCTGCCTGCTCACGAGACACCGTCAGTCACACTGTGAACTTCTGGGAAAGACGGTTGCTCTGGATAGCGTTAATGTTGGATCGGAGTTAAGGATGGCTCCTGTGGAAGGTTTGGACAGTGGGTGGTAAGCCTGCGTAGCGGACCTGTACAGTTTGTGTAACAATGAGTGAATGCTGAGAGCTTGAGGTTTCTGGGGGGGTGCATCACGTTTCTAATTCCACGTAAACATATTCATGTAGAGGACAATTTATGTGTATACATGGTCTGTGTTGTTCAGTTTCCTATATAATCAATAAAACAATGTGAGTGCACTTATGTATGCCACCTGAAAACGGCCCTAGGACTCATTGAGTGTAATGCCACGTAGCCATTTTGCATCTGCTGTTTTCAGTAACATGAGACTCAGTGTTTGTGTAACAACAACGATGTCAGCTCTGCACTAGCTTCATCTCAATAGATGGCATATTTGCGCGCCTACGTACGAGGCGGCGGTTCATATTACAACAGCACAGTGTCAGCTGAAGGAGATACATGTCAGCGTTATCGTCGAAGGTTTTCATGCACGCAACTCCACCCGTAGTGTCTAGTTCTCAGATTGCATACAAAAGGACCGGATGTACCGATGTTAAGCAGCGATAAACCATCTTGATTTTGGATGTGTAACAAGCCGTGAAGGATTAGTCTCTGGGTGGTGGGGATGGAGACTATGCATGTTCATACAAGATGTATGTGCGTGAGGCAGAACGAGCTGAGAGGGCAGGGGAACCGTCCCACGCAGAACTGCATTCTGCAGTAGCATTATGTAAGGCCTGACACCATTAGGAAAGATCAGTGGAAACCAGGACAGCATGGTAAAGAAGCATTTTCCTGTCCTTTAACCCCCCTGCGGGCCGGTGCCTCCAAGTACAGTATAGCGCATTATGATGGTGACCGTGAGCTGAAAGGGTTGTCTGTGGAGCGGCATTCTGACATGCTCCAAACCCACTGACCTGAATAACAAACGCATGTAAGGAGAACCCAGCCAATGAGCTGAGAGAGAGCACACTGCAGGAGCAGACAGCAGTATCAAGAACACGGTTTAAAGCCTGTTGCGGGTGTCAGACATTCCCACCTGCGTTAAATGACATCATTCTGCTTGTACTTGTTTTTTAGTGCTCGCTTTAAGTCCAAACCAGAGGAACGACATTCCAGCGTTGTTTATGCTGCAACACCTCTGGACGTACATAACCGTCCGTGATCACTACTGTGACGTTGAAGATGTTGTTAACGTGCGATAGTAGGCGCCCTGTAATGTTGACGGCTGTTGCTTAGGTTCTCACACACGCATACACACACACACACACACACACTGTGGTCACTGTTAACACTGTCACCACAGGAGAGTGGAGAACAGCAGAACGTCAGGCGAGACGGGTATTGATGGAGTCTTGGATAGTTGCATTGGATCAATGGCATAATGGAGTGACGGCAGGGATATAATGGATGCCACATAATGGAATGAAAGGAAAATGAAATGACGAGGGAGTCAGGCTGTGTGGGCTGTTTGGAGTCACAGGGAAGGGTTTGGGGCCTGTTCTTACTCTTCACGGGTAGGGGAGGGCGGGCTCATCGTTTAGCTGAAAGACAGGGAAACAAAGGATTGATATCTATAGACGAGGTGCAGAGCAGGCCACAGCACAAACAAAGCTCTGTTCGCTGAGTGAAGCCTGAGGCCCTAAGCCAAAAAGAGAGCAGTCGCCGTTTCACAGGAGAAACACGAGGACTTCAACACATCAGATGCTGGTTTTGGACGTAAGCACTGTGAAAACCTCCCTCGCTGTTAAAAGACCGACATCTTACACGGAAAATGTCTGTTTTATCTATGAGTCTAGCTGAAGTGTTAAATAGCAGCCCTTTAGATAAGTCATGATACGGCTGGGATTTGGTAGAATAGTATGCCTATAATGGCGGACTCCCTTGTAGCGAGGTGTAGAGCAGGAATAAGTGGCTCACTGTTACAGGTGCCGTGTGTGGTTAGAGGTGGTTGGTGGCCAGACGCTAACAGTAGGAACATTAATGAGGGATTACATTGGATTTCCTTGCACTGAGAGAAGTGTGGAAATATGGGCCACTACAAACCCAGAATTATAATACATTATAATATATATAGAGAGCTGACTGTCTGAAGTGGTGTTGCTCCAGTCTCTGTCTCTTCACTGAGTGTTTGTATGCTGGACACTGGGCCAGATGGGAGCCATTACTAAGGAGGGTTTACAATATCAGTCATAAGCTCATTATGTTTGTTATATAAGTCCTTGTGAAATAGGAGACGAGATTATCTGAGATGGATCTGTTGCCATGTTCTGCTCGGACAATAAAGCTCTGATAATGCAAGCACATACTGGACACGTAAACAAGTCCAGAGCCATAGCTGCCCTTTGTTGCTTATTACTCAACATTATTTCACGGGGTCCGCTTGAAAATGTATTTTAGCATGAAGTAAGACATACAGATTATATCAGTCAGTGAAGAAACAATCAGCTGACACCGGCTGCTCTTTCTGACGTTAGTCATCATTTCGCCCTCAACTTGCAAAAGCCAAGCGTAGCCATGGGCATCTGACGAAGCGCCCTCCTGCCCCAGATATGTTACACAAAGTTACCATCCCACATTGCATTTGGGTAACTCAGAGTACAGTCTGTGCATGTGTGCCTGTCTGCCTCTGCCTTGTGAGAAAGGATGTGCTCATTTAGAACCTAATTTTGCATGCTTCATTTCCAGTGTCTCCATGCCAACCCCACTAGGTCAACCAATGAAAGGGCTGGCAGAGGGGAGTGGTTTGGATTAATATACAAGGGCCCCAATGTGTGCTCATCAGGAAATAGGATGATTTCTGTGATATTATGCATCATACAATGCTTGGATGTATACATTTCTAAATATATACCTAAAATACACTCACATATGAAGTAATATTATCACAACTGTACCTGTAAATTTGAAATACATACTATTTTGAAGTGGTTATTATGTTGTTATGAAATGTAAAAAAAAAAAAAAACATGGATTTTGTCTCTAAATCCAGTTTGTGCAGTAAAGAAAAGTAGTTTATCTGCTCTGATAGATGTTGTCTTTGTCTGGGCACATTCTGCAGGCAACTCCACATCTCCGCCCAATCACACACGCACAGTTATTCCCAGATTCTTGATGTGTCATCTATCAATATGTGGTTAAGTGGAGAGAAATTGTGTAATTAGTGAGCACCAGATGGATACTCTGGGCCAGAAATTAGGTCAACCTTTCACATGAGCGAAGAAAGCGGCTGTTGAGCAGCTAGTAAAAGCAATTAGACACCTGGGACTGTTGCATGTAACCCAAATAACTTACTGGAAACACTGAATTATCTACATAACACAGCAAAACAGGATTATGTTCCACACATGTTGACTGTTCACCCCGTTTCATATTTTCCAAAATCTTTAAGATAGAAATATAATGTAGCAACAATATAAAACTAAAGAAATGAGTAAACGTACAGTATATTATTTATTCTTACATTTGTATAAAAAACATGCAGGTTTAACAGTAACATTTGAAATACCACTGTTCATATAAAAATACCAAATGTATATTAAAAACTCATAAAAGTGTCTGTCTGATCGTTTCCTTGGGAGACACATGGTAAATACCTGAAGTGACCCAATATTGTGTACTGTCACAAAGGTCGAGAATAATGGGATCATCGCTCAGATGACAACTGGTCAGAGATGGCTTGTGAAATATTCCCTGTGAGAAAGCGTTGTCAAAAACAGGTTACCTCAAAGTTTGGGTTATTAAACTAGCTTAATAGGGAACCCGCTGTAAAACTGTGATTCCAGAGAGGGAATGCGAGACACCAGACAGAGACACGGACCGAAAGCTTTTTTTTTTAATCACTCTGGTCGGCATATCACCTCTGCAGTTCAGACGGGGTGAACCCAAGTTAGGGGTCATATCACTTTCAGGTTTCTCTTGTGTACTGTCTCTGATAATGCCTCACAACACATCAAACCACTAACGGAGTATTTTGATTTTGAATATATTGTAAATCACACCTGGGTGAAAAGGTACTGTTTTTAATACAGGTTTTCTTTAATTTTTCAGCGATGTTTTGCACACTAGCATACCGAACTACTCTCTGTAGAATGGGTCCTATCCGGTCTGAAAACAGTGATGAAGACAGTACAAGACCCATACAGCCCACTGTAAGACAGAAACAAATTATTTGTTTATCCAGGTTGGACAACCCACAGAATAGAGACATTTCACAGGTATATTTTTTTTGAAAAAAATTGATGGGTCTGTGTCATCGAGTTTGTAGTCTCAGTTACTTTACTGTCTCTGGTTGCTCCAAGCGTGATGAAAGGGTTCTGGAGGGCCCTGGCTAAGTAAGACTACCAGTGGCTGTCAGGGAACTGCCTTTATCTTGTATGCACCCCCATTAATCTTTTTGACCGTCCACTAGCTGTGAGCTCACAGTAAGTGAAGGGGTTATCTCCAAACTTTCATGAATATTTTAATCCGATTTAAAATTAGCTAAAATAACTGGTCAGATAGGTACCTTTGTTCATTTTTTGACTCCATAACACTTCCCCAGAACACTGAATATTACATTGCTCTTTGGTTTACCATAGATGGCTCCACTGTATGTTCAGCATGCACATACAGTACTTCCACGTATTCATACATTTAAATGCGAGAAACAGATTACAAATGAAACCAATATAAATTAATGTTCCATTATTTGTTACCCTGAAAAAGTTGTTTTAGTAGCAGAATCGGGGTCCTGCACAGGTCTTACAGTGACTCTGTAGCAGATAACAACAAGCTTCACTGTTGTAAGGACATCTGCTGGTGACAATATATCAGGGACATTCAACACAATCACTGTGAGGCCTTTAAAAGCTTTCACATATTAATGAGCCCATTGATTGGGTCAGGAGCTGTACTGCGCCCTCAAGCACCCCGATATTACACAGCCTCATAAGACGCTACTTACATAAAGGCAAATTATACAGTGCCATGTTCCACTAATAATATATTTAATTTAAACCAGTTACTCTAAGTGCCCTGTAATGCTCTGCCAACGTATTTAGCTGAACGGCAGATATATAAGGTACACACTGATTGTCAACGCCTTCAACCAGGAAGTGGCCTTTTATGGAGACTTAAGGTGCCTTTTTCTTTTTTACAAAGATGTGTATATTTGGTACATGCTGAGAGAGATACACACCCTTCCAGTCTCCGGTGTTTGAGGGTTATCTGGCATTCAGTTCCTGAGCCTCAGTGAGACATTTAAGACGAAGTACCAGCCACATGCAGTGCCTTGGCTCTTCCAACAGAGGGCAGTATTGTCCTGTCAGTCCGTGCAAGTACCAGACAAGTGTCTAGAAGGTTTGGCACCAGAGAGACGGAACGTACCAAGGCAACACTGAGACTGTCCAGCTGGAAGGGAAACAGATGGGGAGCTTTGGTGGACCAATCAACAGCCAGTTAAATTTGGGATGATGAAAAGAACGGGGCAGCTTGAGTTTCTTTAATCAATTTGGTCAGAGAAGGGCGTTAGTACCACAGTATAATTCCAATGACAGTCTCAATCCTACGATTATACTCACAGATTTAACATTTTCAGTTAAACTAATAGAAAAAATATACTGTAGTGAGATTCGGTATGCAACCTCACTGCCTAAAATGGAGTGGCTTATCCTGAATGGGCAGTAATATCTCAGAGCCAATCAGAGTCCACAATACACCACTGATAGAAATAGCATGTGGGTAAACCCTGTGCCAAGATTCTCCTCCAGACTAAAAGCTACTAAAATCCATATCAACATCTTTTGAGAATGTCCAGAGGAAGTCCTCCCTGCGTGGCTGTATTAGATTGCCATCACATCAGCTGAATCCCGGAGCAGAAGAGCCGGGCTCCGAAAACAGAAATTAAAGTGGTTGCCATGGTAAAACCAGGAGGGTATTGTGTTCAGCTCACAGATTCCCAAAGCTGACCAGTCACAATGTTGCTGTCTTTTGTGGCACCTAAGGGACTGTATGAGAGGATATTTCCTGTTGTCTAGTCAGCATATAGTCCTGCAGTTAGGATCTGGGCTTTTTGTGGTCATGGAGGGGGGGGGGTTGTTTAGACCATGAAATGCATGTATCCCTCTGCCCCGGTGACAATGACATCCATCCAGATCCTCATAGCTTCAGGTGAGGGAGCCACCATGTAATACACCCTGTCATGGGTCTTCACACTGAACGTCAGAGACTGGTTGGGGCTCTGTGAAGGAGGGAGGGAGAAGCAAGGTTTAAGAGTAGTTGAAGAAAAAACAACAGGTTTTTTTTGCGTCAAACGAGAATTCTTCGATAAGAGTTAATGTGTATGTCCATCGCACTCCACCTTGTGTGCGTTCTTTAAATGGTCGTAGTAAACCTCCTCTATGGCTTGGAAGTATATGACCCCCTTCATCTTGGCCTCATGTTTGTCTGGAACAGAGGACACACCAAAGGGAAAACCAAAGTTGCGGTCGGTAAAAGAAAACCATCCGTGAGATTTCCACGGTAACGCAACATAGCCTGTCGAATATGTAACGTCTGCTTTCCTTCCTGTGCTCCGTTAATCTACCATAAACATCTGCAACACATCGACAGGAACAACAAGAGAACGACAGACGGAGAATATAGAAGGTTTACCAGCGTAGTAGGACAGGGTCCTGCGGTTTCGGTCGAAGACAAACCAGCGTTTTTTCCAGGTCTTGATTTTGCCCCCCATTTTGACCAGGAACCCTCTGCAGGTTTTATCTGTGATGGCCAGGTGGTAGCAGTTGTCTGGGTTGTGTCCAGCAGCCTCGATGTGGCCGTGGAGGTCAAAGTCGTCCTTCCTCTGTGGGAGGTAGCGTGTCAGTGGACGGGCCTGGGGACAAGGGTCAGGGGTCACGGGGGTTTGTTCTGTGCTTTTGGCCCATAACTAAAAGCATTAAAAGGCTAACTTTTAACGATGTGATAAAGATGGTTAATAAACAATGGTCTATCGAAGTGGCCGTCGTCTGAACTGATGGGTATGAACTATCCCTCACCTGTGCTCTTTGTTTCTCACGGAGCTTCACCTCTCTCTCGATCATTTTCTGCCTCCTGCTGGTCTCCTCCTGCAGCCTCTTCTCCAAGTCCTCCCTCCTCCTCCGCTCCTCCTCCAGGGCCTGCCTGCGCACCTCCATCTCACGCTCCTACACACGCCGCGCGACCATAGTTACAGCAGGGTCACACACACACACAAGAACACACTCCCAAAGGGCAAAGAGGCTAGAAGAGACGGTTTTGCTTACGAAGGCTTTATTACCCTGTGCTCAAGGAGTCGCTGTTTATCCGCCTGGGCCTCTCGCAACAAGCGCTCCATCTCCTCAATCTTTGCTACATTGGATGTGCTGGCGCTGTGGAAAAGATGAGGACCATAAAAACCCAGCAAGGGAGAGAACTCTCACCCAGAAAGGACGGTCCACCCTGGAACCTATTAAGCACCTATTAAGCAGGAGGGAATTTCCAGACCAAAGTCCTTCATGTGAAGTTACATTAAACATCTGCACCAGTTATGACATCACATTCTGCACAACATATATCGTAGACGTTACCTTATCTCTTGTGCGTTTTCGATACTGCGCGGAGCGACTGACCGAGATCACACAAACACACGTCAGCCGACGCTAATGCTCCTTAGGGTTATGCGTGTACAGAATGAGTAATGTGGGAAACACCTCTCTTCTGCTAATAAAACGGATGTAAGACAGCTGGAAAACATATGGCCAAGACGTGTCGCACCGCATCCTCACTAACTAATGTATACAGACTTCATTCAGATAGTTCAGGACTGAAGTGACCCCGGCATTGATACACTCATTGATTTCACATTGTAACCAGACATCCGGAAGATTTACAATCCATCTAATAGTTTTGCTTAGATGAGCAAGACATTTAATGGAAAATCCAAAACCATGTGCAAGTTGGCGAGCGTAAACTGATTTCCTCTAATTCTATTTTACAGAAACAGTCATTAAACATGGTTGGCAAAGCACTCGCATTTCATAAAAACTATTTACAAAAAGGATTTACTTTTTGTTTAGGTTTAAACAAAGAGCCTCCTCTCTTCAAACCACAACTTGAGTAAGCAACGGAACCAACACACACACACACACACACACACACACACACACACACACACACACACACACACACACACACACACACACACACACTCTTTACTCACATTAGATTGAGCATCCTGACCCTATCCCAGAGACAGTACCGGTACCAGATGGTTTGATATCCACAAGGCTAAGAGATGGCCGGGGCCCTTCACTGAGAGCACAGCTGTGTGTGACCTGACACTCCTACTACCAGCCCTCAGCCACACCCCTTCTCCCTCTCCACCCCTCCCTCTGGAGCCGTCTTCATAATCAGACAAATGTAACCACGCCGCATCTCCCTCTCCACCCATCCCTCTGGAGCCGTCTTCATAATCAGACAAATGTAACCACGCCCATTCTCCCTCTCCACCCCTCCCTCTGGAGCTGTCTTCATAATCAGACAAATGTAACCACGCCCCTTCTCCCTCTCCACCCCTCCCTCTGTAGCTGTCTTCATAATCAGACAAATGTAACCACGCCCATTCTCCCTCTCCACCCCTCCCTCTGTAGCTGTCTTCATAATCAGACAAATGTAATCATGCTAGCTGCACCCTTGAATGTACTTGGCACCCACATGACAAAAGTTCCCTGAAATGTGCCTGGGAAGCAAAGGTGCATCACAGGCTGGTGTTTAAGGAACGACACCCAGGTTAAAGCAACTCCGCCCATTCTACGGCTTCTGCATCAATTTGAATATGAAAAGCGTGAGCACGCGTGAGAAAACAAACCACAACCCTAACCTTAACCCTAATCCTAACTTTAACCAAGTTGGCTAATTTGATTTAAAATTTGATTTTTTTTTACATTTTAGGCATTTAGCAGACACTGACATCCTAGTGTGTTAAACACTAAGTTCTATGTTCTGGGACAAAAAGAAACATTTCACATTCGCCAGCTTGAGATATGATTTAGCAACAATTTGGTTAAAGGTCAAATGCCATAACCACGATGATAACTGCTGCCTCCCTGCTGCCTTCTGAAAACTAACCAGTACAGAAGGTTATACATTAGGGCAATATTTTATATTTCAATTTAATTGGCTGATTGAAAAGAATGGGTGGGATTGCTTTAACCTGGATGGACAGCTTCTTATACATCAGCCTGTGAGGCAGCAGTTCTTCCCAGGCACTGGTACATACTAAAAAACATTAGTATATAAATGGGAGCAGTAAAACATTGAGTCGACAACCTCTCTTTTACTTCCTAAACATTTTTATGTCTGTAATTTTATGTGTGTAAAACTTTAGTCACTCCCAGTTTACACTCTGACACTCACATTGTCTAACTGTTCCCAACCAAGTTCCCGTGGTGGAAATGAACTGGGCTCCTTTGTGTAACAGTCCCCTAAAGGAACCAGCGAGGACATAGTGTCACCACGCCTTGCTATGGTACTCAGCTTTTATTATCGATCCCTCACTGGCTCACAGAGCTATGAAGGAACCAACGAAATGGAATCATCTTACAAGCTTTGTCAACAGCTCTTCTCTGAACTACACAAATCCTTCAAAGTGTGTCACCCTGAGCTCCTACTTGAACACTGGTCCCATGGGAACAGTTCTCCGTTTCACCTGGAGATATTGTCTGGTGAGCAGGCCGACATGCTGGTCTCCATGCTGTCCGAGCTGTCCACGCTGAGCGTGTCGAAGGCGTGGCCATTATCTGTGTAGTGGAAGGGCTCGAGGAAGACGTTGGACTCCGAGAAGGTCCTGGTGCACAGGTCAACTAGTCGCTGTCTGTCCTCACTCATGTACAGCTGGCTGTGGCCTGCTGAGAAACAGATGGACAGACAGACATGCTCTCTACATGGCCTTTTATCAGATTACATGAAAGATGTCAAAAAGGTTTGTAGCTGATCCACAGTCACAGCTATAATTCAGTCAGTGTTTCCACTATACCTCCCACAAGGGAAATGCCAGAACGTGTTGACACATAAGATTAAACATTGCTGAAGTCACACTGAGTAGAATAAAAACAATTTTTGAAACGCGAGTGAGGTTAATGACAGTGGTGTATTTACTGTATATAAGCTTAAATATGCAAATAAGGCAAAAAGCAGAGGATATTCTACATTGTGTGATTCTATTTATGCTAATAATTACATTTTATTTTGTGAAGTGGTTTCTTGCATCAAACAACACAATACAACGCAATTGGCAGTCACCCATTTGGCCCGTCTCACAATTGATTTTATTTCCACATCCTTTTGACAAAAACTGTCTTCTGTGCCCAGTGGGATTGTGTTACGGATCATTAATGAATGTCCTAATTTTAAAATAAAATGTCACATGGAGAATGTAACGCCATCGTCAATCGATGCTACTGCTGACAATATCATAGATATGAAAAGCTATGTATTTCTATGTGAATGTT
Organism: Esox masquinongy; assembly: GCA_016801175.1. NCBI lineage: Eukaryota > Metazoa > Chordata > Actinopteri > Esociformes > Esocidae > Esox > Esox masquinongy. The sequence goes on from JACXGI010015259.1 coordinate 16,924, forward strand.
GTGGGATTTGCTCCATTGGTTTTGTTTTCATGGCACTCCGGCAGGCCTACAGGCTGCTGTCTGATACTGGAAGTTGTAGCGGGTTCAGAATTAGCTTTCCCCGTAAACACATGCCAGAAATAGCGCCAAACTTTCAAGATAGCCTCAATGACCAGAACTGTGCTCACTGTCCCGAAAGAAACAAGGAGAACACAGACCGCAGTTATGGGGCATTGCTGGTACGCAATAGTGCATCCCTTCCTGCTGGAACTGGCACGGCCTTTCAATCCCTCAGAACAGTTTCCAAACTCTGTTGCTCCTTCCGCTGGAGATAGTATCACCACCAAGGACACACAACATGCCATTACTGCTCAGAGAGATTCCAATGGACCGGTGGGGGGGTGGGGGGGTGATGCCCCTCGGCCATCTACGTTAACATTTAAGTCAATAACTAACAGACCCGCGTTTAACGTGGACCAGGTCACGCAAGAACGGCACAGCCACGTACGCCCAGCCCTGCTACACGTAGCTGGCATAGCGTGAGAAAGAGGTAGATAGGTAGTGAGAGACGCAGGGACTGCAGGCATAATGACAGAAAAGCCCACAGAGACAGGGATAATAGCAGGGCTTTTTCTAGATACAAATAAACCGGCTCAGAAGAATACTTCAGTAATCCTTTCCTCTCAGCTAACATTCTCCATCTGGACAACAGGTCATTAGAGGCATCATTTATTTACCGGGATAGAAAGAAGTCCAGAAGAGCATACACACAGTGTACACAGCACCCC
>JACXGI010015260.1:0-17695 GCA_016801175.1 Esox masquinongy
AGCAGAGGAAGACAGAGTGAGATGACAGAAAGCTTCTATACTTTAGTTTGAAAGTCACAGAAAAAGCTTGCTGGAGACAACTTGAAAGGGCCTTGGTGGTATAAATACCCTGCTTTAAATGGATTAAAGAGGAACTATAGACACACACACACACACACACACACACACACACACACACACACACACACACACACACACACACACACAGCAACCAACAAATCTTCAATGAAAGCAGCTGACAGGCTGACCTGTATCTCAATGTGTCTCGGGTTGTCAACAAACTTCTCGATCAGTAACCGGTCATCTCCGAAACTGGAGGCAGCCTCCTGTGACGACAAGCGAAAACCTTCCCTGGGAACGAGGGAAACAGTTTATTAATGTGTTGTAAACATTTACATAATATAAAATAAAAAGGTGTATTCATGTGTTTTAAGCATTTATATAATATAAAATAAAAATGTGTATTAATGTGTTTTCACGTGTATTAATGAATGCACTCCTCATGAGACATAATTAATAGGATATCATTTTTATGAATGTCATATTAAGACCTTATTACACCACTTATGACAACCTAATAACCGTGACCGTAATAACCTCACCTGGTCTCATCATCGTTCCAGGCGATTCTCATGCCTTTCCCTCCTCCTCCCGCTGAGGCCTTGATCATTACAGGGTAGCCTGAAAGATCCAGGGTGAGAGGTCACATCAGTTCAAAGGGCACAGTTTAGATCAAACTAAAGTGCCAAAAGTTTGCAATTCATGAACGTAACACCCCGATTTACTCTATAAAATTGAAAATTCGGTTTCCTGCAGTGGTCCAGCGATCCACGCCGCGTTGAAACGGTACTGCTGTAGTGTGGGTTCACCCAGTACTCGTTCACCAAAAACCCCCCCCCTAAAGAACAAACTCCTACAAAGATTTCAGCTCTTACCGATCTGGCCGGCGATCTTCACCGCGTCCTCCACATTCTATGACAGAGAGAGATGGTTTAAAGATCCACTAGTCACCACCAGAGGGAGCGCTCTCACTCTTCCACCAGTCGACGGGCTTCAATCGATCCGATTATCCATGTACCTTCCCGCCTGCCCATCTACCCCCCCCCCCCCGTCAATCAGCCTGGGGGGGGGTCTGGCTCTACGCCCCCCCTGCTCTGCGACAGCTACGTGAGAACAAGCATCTTTATCCGTTTATCTACCAACCATCCGCCCGCGAGGTGTTAAAGCAAGCTCCATACAGAACTATTAGGACCATCACAGAGCCCATCTATTTACACGATGGGGGAGGGAGGGGGACCAGACACAGCAAGGAAGAAAGAGTTGGAGGACAGAAAGGCAGGAGGAAAATGGGAGAGAGGGTTGGAGACTGATGAGGAGGAGGGGATGGAGGGAAATCAATGCTTGGGCGGAACAACGAATGGATAAAGAAACGCTTTGCCTCGCTACGTTTGATTGGTTGTGCGGACGTTGTCGTCTCTGTAGAGCTGTTGCCTGTGAGGAGGTTAGGGTTAGCAGCTCACCTCTACGACCCCGTCAAAACCGGGGATCACGTTGACCTTGGCTGCCTTGGCGAGGAGCTTGCTCTCGATCTTGTCTCCCATGGCGTGGATGGCGTGGGTATCGGGACCGATGAACACCACGTCTTCTGCCGCCTGACACACCCAGGAGACAGAGACAATAAGCGGTGAACAATCCCACGAGAACGGAGCAGACAGATTTAAAGAGCACGGACAACTTCTAGAATAGATGTCATGTTAGTGGCGGCAAGCATTCAGGTTTCACCAGATTAAGAATTAATAATCTGATATACGAAACAAAAAACATTTTAAAAGATATTTTTACATTAGTGGAAAAACAGAGCTCATGCAGAGGCGGTTCGAGAGACCAATCCTGCAACGGCTCTAAAAACCCTCACTGAAGCATCCGACGAAGCTGGTGGGTCCAGCGCGGGAGAACTCCTAAAAGACCGCACTCATTTCCCGTCAAAAAGGCTCCTTCTCTGGGAACCAAACACTAACTCCTTCAGGGTGTAATAGAGCTGTGTTGTGAGGTCAAATTAGCCTGCTTTGACATTAGCCACGCAGCCCCTGGAAATGTGTCCGTGTCTGAGGAGTGTAATAAACAGGGAAAAACGGCGGTAGGGGTGGAGGCTGCTTGTAGCTCTCTCTCTCTCTGGTCGTCTTTGTGTTGAGGTGGATGGATATTACTTCCTGCCTGCTGCCATGACAGTGCCTGAGGTTCATCGTCAGGGGCTACGGCAGGGCGCATCCCAAACTGCACCCTGTGCATCCTGCATCTAGTGCACTACTTTCAACCAGAGTTCAATGGGTCCTGGTCTGAAGTAGTGCCCTAAAGTGGGAATGGGGTGGCATTTGTGACAGCCCCTTAGGGGTCAGTTATTAGTATGGAGATTCAGCCTGAATGACTCCCAATTCAGCGCCATTAAAGTGAATGGGCCCCGATTCCAACGACGTGGCATGAGGGACAATGGGAGAGAAGGAGAGGAACCTGAGTTCATTCCGCTGATTCATTCAGGAAGTTTGGAAGGAATAAGCCAGGCTTGTGGTGGGGGGGGGGTGTAACTCAGAGAAAACAAATAAACACCTACTCAGGTTAAATAATTCATTCCCATCTCCCTCAGTGGGAGACACAGTTAAACTACAATTTGTTAAACCAGCATGTCAAGAATATTAAACAACACTGCTTTCTTATGGATAGATTTTTATGGATGGATTTTTTAAATCTTTGAAACTGACATGTAAAAACACCCCTCGAACATGAACAATTAAACCAATCATGTTCAAGGTAAGACCAAAGGATGACACACACACACAGACAAACAAAGAGACAATGACACACACACACACACACACAGACACACACACACACACACACACACACACACACACACAGACACAGACACAGACACAGACACAGACAGACAATGACACACACACACTTTATTTCCATTTAATCACATTGAATCTGCCTGATACTTTTCAGGCATCAGTCATCCTCTCTCTGCAGCCGCCTGCTCTCGACCCGCCAGGAAGGTGAGCGTCAACCAACACGACTATTTCTACAGGTCCAAACAGGTGACCCAGCATCCAACGAAATGTGTCCCGGAGACCCCGGGGTTCCGTCGGTGAAGTCCACTCGATCCGTGTCAACTCAGGTGTCAAATGTTTGTGTTTGAGTGGAGAGTACACCAAAAAAGAACTGGCACGGCATACGAGGGACATCCGGCGTGTCCCTGGCCCAGGTTTCACAGCACGGCGGCAGCATAGCCAGGGTTTCCGGTTCGATCCCCGCGGGGGGCCGGCATGAAACAAGTATGAGAATGTCCTGGCTGCTGTAATGTGTCGCACGGCTAAATGACTCTAATGTAAATGTAACCATCACATTTGCCTATAGCCCCCCCCCCCAAACCCCATCAGTCCTTTACACCCTGAGGGTCTTTCTCATGCTAACGGTACTCTTGGCCTAATCCCCCACCCCCTTAAGCTTTACACCAACCAACCTAGCCCCCTCACCCGTTTTGCAATGCGTAAAACCTGCACTGACTATTCACTCACTGTTGGGGGGGGGGGTTGTCTATTGAAAAGCTAATGAGATGACATCTCCATTTCCACAGCAGGTCCATAGAAGACAGCCCACTGACACACACACACACACACACACACACACACACACACACACACACACGCACGCGCACGCACGCGCACGCACACGCACGCGCACACGCGCGCGCGCGCTAGGACCGAGTCCAGAACACGATGGGGATGGAGATGGACTACCTCCTGTAGTACGATTCGGTCTAAGGGCCCCTGGTACCTCCTGTTGTACTGGGTTCGGTATCACCAGGACGACTGCAGCTTGGTCCATAGTGTTATGATTTCATTTCATCATATGTAAAAGGAAGTTGTTACGCAATGATGTACTATTTTCAACTAATAAAATGTGAAGATCATAATCCTCACCATATCAGAACGTATTGATCTAAAAAACACCGACAATTATTTCCTGGCTTATTTAAAAATGTTTCAGCAATTTTTGCATTTAGATTTTTGCTGCGGACAGTTTTGCCCTTATAACTCATTACATTTCCATGACTCCAAACATTAAATAAATATGTACAGTTGAACCATAATCTAGTGGTTAGACACCTTTCCATGTCTGCTTTCTGTGCAATATATTTTACGTAGTATGCTTTTTACTTTAGACACATATGTAGGCCATTTCCCTGTGGGACAGATTCCAACATATTTATGAATGGTTACTATGGTGTATTGTGGACGGTACTGGAGATAGTGGATCAAGGAGTAGATATGACTGCTACCTACTTGGAATGACATGCCACTGTTCACTGGTTTAGCAACAAGAAACCAGGCAAGCCTAGTTCAGCAGGCCCGCAATAGAAAATGTTACCACCTCGAGATTCGAACACGGGTCGCCCACATGAAAGGATGTGTCGTTAACCACTACACCACGGAACTGTACATTTGCCAGCTGTCAGTATAGCCTCTTGTCTCTATCCTGAACAAATCCTCTTTAGCCACTGGCTGTTTTAATAGTTAATTGGCCATTCGTGAATGATATTTTTTAATAGTTAATTGGCCATTCGTGAATGACATCGATACAGTCAAACTGACTAATGTTTCTTACTATATATGGCGTTTGCCACTGGCTGTTTTAACAGCGTATTAGCCAGTAATAAGCTTTACCGGAATCTACCAGCTTACTGGAATAGTCATAAGAATTGAGCAATTGCTAGTGAGTCTGCCAAAGCTATTTCATTTCATGGCATAAGAATGTATTTTTTTCTTTCATTCGTGAATGACATTAATCCAATAACTATCAATAAAGGCGACGATAACTAACTTTTTCATCAAGTGAAAAGACGAGAGAATCGTGGAATCTACCAGAAATAATTAATAAATGTCATTGCTCTCAATAGATTCAAACTTAGGTCTTCCGCATGAGAGGCACTGTCTTTAACCACTACACCACAGCATTACACATTTCAGCAGTCGCTAGACTCCATTGAGGATTGCGTAAAACTGACTAACGTTTCTTATTAGGTTTACCTCCACCCCAAATAGCATCTATGAACTGTATTGCTTTTGCCACTGGCCGTTTTAACAGCTTATTAGCCAGTAATAGGCTTACTAGTATCTACTAACTTCCTAGGAATAATCATAAGAATTGAACAATTTCTAGCGAGACTGAAGATGAAGTATTCCATGCCACAAACAGTCGCAATAAAACCGTATAGAGTTTCAGGTTATAGCCAGCGAAGTTTTAGCCAATACGGAATAATTCATAATGCGTACTTCGCTTCGCCTGCGAGGAGATACGAACTCGGGACCAATAGTTCACAAGTCTGCTTCTGCAACCACTACACTATTTAACAAGGGGTAGTCAGTCAGTCAGTCAGTAAGAGACATTCGCTCTTCTTAGCCGCTTACGCGGTCCGGCAAAAACATGAGCAGGTTTACAGTGAGTTAAATGGCAGGAAATTACTGCATCAACAGCAAAATATTTGAGGTGTTTTGTCTCGGCCTTTGGCTTCTTCTGCAGGCCTTTGGCTATACTACAGTGGGGGGGGGTGAACTGTGGGCAAACATCTTTCATTAAGTAAATTACTTAAAGTAATTTGAAAGATAGTGTCAATTCTCTTATCATCAAGTGAGCCTTTTGGCATCTGTGTGTTAGGATTGCAAATCTGATCTTCACCCTGGAGATCACACCCTTAATAAAATTAACTGGGGGGGGGGGGGCAAACCTGTAGCTAAGAACAACAGAGGGGGACATGGAGAGCTGTGTTTCCACATAGATTTGGGAACCCCAGAACTACTCACCAGTCTCTTGGCAAACTCTTTATTTTCAGACAGAAATCCATAGCCTGGATGCACCTTTAGAGACAGAAGAGGACCAGCTGAAAACAGATTGACACACAACCCCGTTTCTCCCAGTCTGTGTGTGTGTGTGTGTGTGTGTGTGTGTGTGTGTGTGTGTGTGTGTGTGTGTGTGTGTGTGTGTGATTCCCATAACTTACGGCCTGGGCTCTGGTTATTCTAATGGCGTCCATGATGGCGTCCATGTTGAGGTAACTCCTGTTGGTTGGAGCCGGGCCCACACACACCGCCTCGTCAGCCATCTTCACGTGGACCTGGGGAGGCAGACACGGGATCACCAGGGTAACCACGCGTCAACAATCTGGAGCCGTTGGAGCTCAAACCGTTACATCCCAATATCTTCCACCTTCTGATTTTTTTGGCATTCTAAAATGTGTCAAGAATTTCTAAATTGGGCGCGAATGATGTCTGGAACACACAATGTAAAATTAAATCACCTTATCTTCCTCACACGCCTATCCAAACACACACACACATTAACCACCCATGAAGTCAGCAGTGATTGACAGACATTGTCAACGCCAGGACACATTCCATGGGATTAACACAAACATCTGGATCAACAAGGTGTGTGTGTGTGTCTATGTTGGGGGAGGGAAAGGGGGGTTACAGACCAGTTGGGTCCCTGCGTCTATAGACAAAGAGGTGCTAAGAGAGGCATCATGTCTGTGCTCGCTCGCTCGCACGCACGCACGCACGCACGCACACACACACACACACACACACACACACAAAAACACACACACACACACACACACACACACACAAACAGGTCAACAGTATATACTGCTGTACATCTACTACCTATATTTAACGTGCCTTTAACATAGAGCAACACCAGCATTATCACACATTGTAGGGAATCCGGCGATACAAACGCCGTCTCCGTGGAAACCCAATAAACAGCTGCATCCACCGACCTGTCTGACCAATGAAGAGGCCAGTTAAAAGCCCGCCATGATCTACTTACACAACGTCAATACAACTAACCTTGTCATTAAGTTGTGCTAACCAAACAATTCCCAGCCGGAACCACACGTGACCCAACAGCACCCTGGCCTCGTGTGGCTCCATCACAAAAGTCTGGCGGTCAAGAGCGCTGGGCCAGTAAACAAATGATCGCTGGTTTAAATCCCCAGGCCAAAAAAAAAAAAAAAAAAAAAAAACTGCCATTCTGTCCCAGAGCAAAACATTAATAATTGCGCCAAAGTAGATTCTGTATATAATGATGTTCTTAGCATACATAACGTATGAAATAATGGTAAATAGAGGAACCATGGAGGAACTAAGATCCAGTCAACATCAGAACACAAAAACTTACTGAAGGACTATTGAATAACAAAAATTTGAAATACAAAAGCTGTCTTGACTAAACAATGCGGAAACAGATCTGGCTCACCAAATGCAAACAGACGTGGAGCACAATCACATAATTCAACAAACCGTAGGCAGTGCAAAGATGCCAATCAAAGTGAACAGAAATCTTCTACAGAAGCCATAATCACCCCATAATCGTCCCTGAACATCCCTCATTGAAAGGGAGGTCCAATGATGTCTTCAGAATATAGGGTGGACTTTCGCAGGGCACACACACACACACACACACACACACACACGAACACACACGAACACACACGAACACACACGAACACACTCACCGCGCTGGCGTCAACATCACTGTGAACCGCCACGGTCTTGATACCCATCTTCCTGCATGTTTTCATCACCTAATGGCAAAAAGTATCCAGGAATTAAAAATGGAGGACGGATACATTCAATTCCCTGCAGACTGAGGCAACTGTTTCAAAAACGAATGAAGTCACTCTACAGAAAAGCTTTGTAAGATGACTAAAATCAATGTGAAAACACAAAAGAATACCTATTAATATTACTTTTATACAAAGTATACCAAAATCAGGAAATGATGTAATTTTCTTTTTGTAATCTGCTTTGAAAGACTTGACAACTCATTTGCAAAAAATTATTACCTTAATAAATGTAAAACATACTGTATAATTAATAATGATAATTATAACTGTAACTACATCTGAAATATCAAAGCTGACCTAACGTATGAAATAAAATAAAAATCTACACAAAAGAAAAAACTAAAATAAAACAACAGAAAATTGCATTTCATGGCTTATCAAGGCTGGTTTCCTGTCTCTTTCTTTTTAACACAGATGAAGTGTTGGTTAGTTAACAAAGCACAGTCTTACCCTGCAGGCGATCTCCCCTCTGTTTGCAATAAGGATCTTATCAAAGGTCTAGTATAGTGAAAGGATAGAGAGGGATTAGTTTGGGAACCTGTTGTCACAACAAATGCTCTTCTGTGTGTGTTTATTTGTACACCATCAAACACATGAAACACATGGTAAGTGAAAACGTCTGCCTAAGTCTTTCCGTTCGTCTGTTTCAGAACACCTTATAAAACTCTGAGCATCTTTCCTCCTTCAACCCCCCCCCCCCCCAAAAAAATCCCAACTGCTAAGCATTTGGCCAGAGGCATGGCTGAACCATGCTTGTTTGAAGATCAAAGAGGATGTGACATTTTGTTTATATTGGCGACTTGAGGGAAATTAAGGTTTCCCTTTGCAACATTGAGTACGACAGAGAGGAATGGAAAGAGGGCGTAAATACGCTGCAGCCTCCAACAAATCGAATTGTCCATCCAATAATTTTTTTAACAATAATGAATGTGTGTCAGGACACTCTGTATGACATAGGTTCTTGACAGTACAAAGGGGTGTTCGTTGTCTTGCAACATAACTGATACACTGTCTATTATCTGAAAACCAATCGCAGGCAAACAGATCTTGAGCATAGGAAGTCGTGAAAGACCTACTTGAAATGATCCAAGAACAATTATTGCTTTAGCAGCAAAACAGTTTCAATTTTGAGATTTGCAACAGAACTGGCGTAAAGAACAGGACCCTCTATGTCTTTATTTATTTACATACAGACCAACACAGATCTCATCCCTTAGATAATTTGATAACCCTACCTTCTCACTGGCATCATAAACAACTGAGTATCGCGCTCGACCAGCCACAACACAGCATCTAGACTGGAAAGAGACATGCTGCGGAGGAGATATCAGAAACATGAATATTATTATTATTATTAAAATGTTAGAAATACTTAAAATGTGAAATATCCTCCTAATGGGAAACTAACATAATAATGGGCAGAAACTTGGTGACAGCTGTTCTATTTCCACTATGCAGTTAACGGCGCCCAGAATTGATAAGCTAGAGTAGCTAAATATCCAGATATACGATGGCACTTCCGTTCATCACGTTATTCATGGGATTTTTCATTGGAAACAGTTATATTTTAAACATGTGGCAAACATTAAACGAGTTCAGGCTTGTGTAATTAAGCGTGACAACCTATAAGCAAACTGAAAGTGGTTCGGACACTTTGACATTGACAGAGGAGGAATGGACTAAGCTGTACAGTCTGTGGTTGGAACATACTATGAAATACAAGATTTAAATGTCAGACAAGGAAATCGTAACATCTAACAAACGGCCGAAAAGTGACACCGTTGGAGAATGCATTTGTGACACAGGCATACCAACGGACTTGCTAGCTTGGCAGTCTAAAGAACACAAGATATGTTATTGTGTGGTGAGGGAAACGTGCAGTTAAAAGCATCCTTTCCCAGATTCCCTGTTGTGCAAGAGCTCCACAAGTAATTGAACGCACAAACTACATTCGTAAAATCTAGAAGATAGTTTGTTATAAAGCCAGCTCACCTTGGCAGAAAGCAAAACTCTTTGCAGAGTTGGAGTTATCATGTACGCCGCCATGTCTGTCAGGGTAAGGGGAGGCGCCGTAATGATGTAATGGCATAAGGGAGTGTGTTCTGTCTTCCAATCAAATTGTACGTAGATTACGCTCGTTCATTGAACATTGACGTTTTTGCCGAAGTACAGTAAATTGTTGCATTTTACTTCTGTAGCTATAATTAAAGTGCAGTAAACTCTTTTTATAAAGCACATGGCATTTTACTTACATATTCAAATGATATAACCTACAATAATGTTGCATTGTATACCATTAGTGAAATGTAATTTTTTTTTACAGAAAGCTTTGAACAAATTGTATATAATCCAAATGGGATATTAGTTTCATACATTCAAAAGAAAATAGGCACAATATCATTGTCTTCTTTATACTATATATAAATAACTGAATCAGACATTTAATTGTCAGTTCATTATGTATACTTTGTAATCAATGAAAACAAAATGTAGGTAATTCTCAGACCGTCTCATGAATGTCCATTTAAAAATGTTTTAAAAAACCAATGTGTGGTAATTCATCCATGTTTGTTTACCATATTGACGATTCGAACTGTAAAAACTCCACTGGAGCAAAACATGATATAATTACATTCGGAAACGTAAACATACATTTACTTTAAAATCATCAAGTAGGCCCATGCGTCCAAAAGAAAACCCAAACCCAGAACTATTGGAAAAGGAGCAATTCAAAATTACATTTGTTTTAATGCAAAACATTAAGAGTTGGTGCCACAAATAGAAAATGTACAGTAATCTTACAAACTAGATTGATTTTATTAACAACTTTAAAAACATATTAAGCTTACACCAAAATGACAGCAGTGTTCTTCTTTTATATAATTCTTGTCGTAAGTAATCTTCTCAAGAAGTCGTTTATGCAGGACAACGAATATGCATTTCCATCCAACCCCCCCACAGAATTCTACCATTCCCAGTAACCCCATACCCCGCCCCAAAATCCCGTTGTCTTAAACAATAAGGTGTCTCTAACAGACAAAATAAACGGAGGTTAATTTTGTTACTTCTTTACTTTATAAAATACTTGGTCAATCACAAACTCACAAAAAAAACTAATTACGAATAACAAAAATAACCAACCCTAAGGAACGTGAGACTGATATGAAAACCAAAATACTGATAATTTAACAACCATCAAAATATATTTTTTTGACATCACAGATATTTAAAAATGTCTCCTGCGACTTCCAATGTTTTAGTGCAACATTTTGATTATATCAATATCGCGTAAAGCGTCCATTTAATCCAGTCGGTGATCCGATCCTTTCCTTCATTTGTTGGCCTCGCTTTCCCGTTACTCTCGAGGTCCTCTTCAGACGTACCACTCGCTGAAGTTGGACGACAAACTGCTGTGACCACTACTGAGGACTACAGAGTCCGGGGACATGTTGCTCTGGGTCTCCGAGGCAGGGGATACTAAACCGGGTGGCGTGGAGGACTCATACCCGCTGCTGGCTCCAGGCGAAGAGTCGGCCACGGACAGAGAATCGTGTACCTGAATTGAAAGACATACATCTGTCAGCAAATTTCGTTAAAATATTAAAGTCTGTCAAACCACCGAGGTGTCTACAACAAGTTATTTCTTGGCAAAAAAAACTAAAACAAATAAACTCGCCTTCATATGTTTCCTGAGAGAACTGGGGTGCGTGTATGACTTGTCACACAACTTGCACAGATACGGCTTGTCAGACGTGTGAACGTGCATGTGTTTCTTGCGATCACTGCTGTTGGCAAAGCGTCGGTCGCAGCCAAAGAAGTCACACATGAACGGCTTCTCCCCTTTGAAGAGAACAGGACGGACATTTAATCAACTGTTAGTTTTTATACCTGCCACATCACCAGATTAAAAGAAGCTCCTAGAAGCATACATGTATGTGACCCTTTTGGTAAAAATCAACATCATTCAAACTTCACATGGCACTGCCTTTTCGTGTACTTATAAACGAGATCCTGAATGGCTATATGTCTAATAGCAATGCGTTAAATTACCTGTGTGCGTCCTTTTGTGTATCTTCAAGTTCTCCGAGCGCGCAAAGACCTTGCTGCACCCGGGGAACGGGCACGGAAACGGCTTCTCTCCCGTGTGCACACGAATATGATTAACCAGCTTGTATTTGGCTTTGAACGGTTTGTTCTCCCGCGGGCACTCTTCCCAGAAACACGTGTGGCTACTTTGCTCCGGCCCACCGACGTGCTCCACCGAGACATGCGTAACCAGCTCGTGCATGGTGGCATAGGTCTTGCCACAGCACCGGTTCGCCCCTCCGGCCTGGTCCGGGTCTATCCACTTACATATCAACTCCTGTTTGATGCACTGCTGCCGCATGTAGCGGAAGAACGCGGCAGGGTGATGATGGTGGTGTGCTGCCATGCCCATGTTTAGACCCATGGCTCCATACTGGCCGTAAGGGTCGTTCCTTTGGCCGGACATGTACTGGTCCGCTCGCCCGAATACCTCCCCGGTCAGTCCCACTCCAAGCCGACCGCCCAGCATGTTAGCAGAGCCGTGGTGCTGCTCGTGCATCCCAGGGAAGAGGAGGTGTCCCTGGCCCTCGACGTGAGAGTGATGAAGGGACCCAGCCATTGTCCTCAGGAGAGGGTGTTGGTCGCCGGCCGAGGAAGTGTCTCCAAAACCCCGGTTGCGCAGGAGAAAGTCACGTGTGGAACTGGCATACGATGGACCATACCCGGGCCCCTGGGCGGCTATGTGGACGGATTCCATAAAGCTGGGGTCTCTCTCCTGCATGTCGGCTGCAGAATGGACCGAGTGGTGCCTTTGGAACGCGCTGCTGACTACGGAGTGCGGGTGACCTCCCTCCGACAGCATCACAGTATGTGCTTGGGCTCTTAGAGTGGAACTCCGCGCAAAGTAATTATTTCGACTTTACCTGTGCGTAAAACGCGCGTGAAGAAACGCGCAAAAGTTATGCATAAAATGCGCGTATTTATATACCTATTGCTTCAGGAAATACCAAAGCACCCACAAAACGTTTCCAAGCTATGAACGGATAGTTTTGCCGAAGTCTCTAAACAAGAATGTGCCAGGTAATTTACACAAGCAAGAATTAAGATGTTGTTCCGTGGTGCATCTTCAGAATGCTGTTACGTATATGTGTTCTCATTACAGCCTGGTGAATACTAATCCTTGGAGTCCTCTATGGGCACTTGCTCTCCTTTTTAGAGAACCCCGGGTGTTCACCAAACGCACTCTGATTGGCCTCAGTTCGTAATCCATCCCAGCATTCCACCAATCACAGGTAGGCTCCTAGTGACTAATCGCTGCATGCTCCGCCTGCTTTGTTACTCCGTAAAGTAATTTTAGCAGTAAAAATATTAATTTTGGTGATAACTGAAAGCTTAACCTAATATTTACTTTATTTACGTGGCTTGCATGCTGAATAATGTGACGAGACATACATACATCTGTATAAATTAAGATTTATTTTACAGTGTGGAAAGTAGTCTTTATTTTTATATAACTTTCCAAAGCAACACACGTTCACGGTTAACACAATCTCGCCAGTTTAAATATGTTTTACCTCATGCATGCCATACAAGTTTGTAACCCCCAAGGCTATATCTGTTCTGAGTATCGGCAAACAGAAACACTAACCGACTCAAAAGTTATTTTTCTCTATGGTTACCGTTACTCACATGCTTCTGTCCCCCTCGCCGACTCCACAGGAGCCCGTCAAGTTCAAAGGCAGATCTGGGGTTGAGAGGGAAAAAACAACCTTTCAGGCCAAAATGATGAAGTGCCTAAATAGCATTAAACATTCAACCTGACATGTTAGAAGCTGTAAGAGTATATGACCAAAATAACACTGGACATTTTTAAAATCTGATCACATATCTTCTAGACAATTTACATTTTGGAACATAAAAAGGCAATCGTGATTTAGAAAAAATATACAAACGTTAATGAAGTTATATGACTTTTGATAACAATTTCACTTCAACCTACATGTTTTTATAGGTGCGGGCTTCAGCTCTACAGTGATTTAGATTAAAATATACGGGACAAATGTGTTAATCACGTGACAATAAACAACTACATTTATAGGCTATCCGACGACATAACAATCATCCAACATTGTTAACATTAGCATCTTTCCTAGCATCTATCTTCTGTGATGTTGATGTGTGGATCTATAACGAATAGCTTAGTGGGCCTATAGTTAGAAGATGCCACTTTCACGTTCACTTGGCGAACGTCCTCAAGCTTACCACTGGGGGTGCATCTCAACAATTATCAGTATATTCTTCTCATCTCCTTCCCTCCGTGTCCACTGATCTGAAAAGACTGGAATGAGGAAATAAATTCCCTCCACCCGCCATATTGCTTTCACTAGTCCTGTTTATAGATCCGTGCACCCTGAGGGAGAGGAGATGAAAGGAGGACGCCATTTTAGTCCATTGGGATACAGCCCTAGTCATTATTTGACCTGATAGTTTTTTCGTACAAGTATGGGGGGACAGACCACCTGGTTCTAACTGGGTGTACGGTCAATTTTCAGAATATGTCGCATGCGCCACTGTAGTGCAACAGAAACGGACGGGCGGCGGAAAGATCCACGTGGTTTTCCCAAACCATCGCGGCTTCCATCCGCAACAGCAGGGACAGCGAGGGAACAGAAAGGAAAGGCAGCCAGCTCGTTTCTACCATGCAGCGGCCGGGTGGTCGCCATCGCCACAATGGCCACTCTCCGCTCCGCAACAACAATTCCATGACCTCAAACCTCGCGGCTCCTCCGCCCCGCGCTAGCTCCACGGGCGTCTATGTGGATTACTCCTCCATCAACAATAGGCCGGTAAAACCGGAGCTGGTCTGCAAATGGACTGATCGGGAGCAGCGAACTTCAAAACAAAGGATATGCGACCAAACTTTCAGCTCCATGCACGAGCTGGTGGAACACGTCAGCACGGAGCACGTCGCTGGGCTCGAGCCCCTGAGCCATGTTTGCATGTGGGAAGAATGTCTGAGAGATGGGAAGGCGTTCAAAGCCAAATATAAACTGATAAATCACATCAGGGTACACACTGGGGAGAAACCATTCTCCTGCTCTTTTGCAGAATGCGGGAAAGTGTTCGCTCGTTCGGAAAACCTCAAGATTCACACGCGCACGCACACAGGTATGTATCTAGATAGATAATGGCATTTCTTTATTTCTACCGGCATTTTGTTCTTACGTAGTTTATCTCTTTTAAATATCATTGAGCCTTCAAGGGAAAAAAATAAATTATTGGATTATACAAGAGGGTTACAGAGTAGAAAGGTTTGTTATAGGCTCGAGTAGTCGCTGCTTGGCACAGGCAGAAAGGCTTAGGACGTCATCGTGTTTACGTGTTCAACACACGCCTCCGTTCAGGAAGTAAAAAAAAATCTATTCAGGAAGTGCAGTGTGTGGTTTGTTCATTGACATAATGAAAAAAAAACAAAGCTCAAGGACGGTCAGGTTTAAGATATCTCAGTTATATGGTCCTTGTGCCCTGTATCTATTACACATCGAGTGCATTAATGTTAGATAACGAATGATCACAGTTAGCCACGCTGGTACTCCTTAACCAAGCGCAGGAACATGGATATGTAGGCGTGTGGGTACACTAACTTCAACCCTATTTAATGTAAACTGTTTGGTTCGAAACTTAAATAATGATTGGCTGAAAACGGTGTCAAATCAGACGTATATACCACGTGTGACAACAAAAAATAACTTTTCACTGGTTTAACTACATTAGAAACCAGTTTATAGTAGCACTAACTCTCTAGGGTATGTGTTAGATGGACCAAGTGCCACAACAACGGGCAGTATTTGCCTTAGAACACGTCAAAGCCGTTTTACATGTCTATTTACTACGGCTCATACCACTATATCTCAATGCCGTATTGTCATATTACATTCATGAGAAGGATAGTAACAGTTGCACGGGAATCAGTGTGTGTCTGAATTGATGTTTCAGCATTGTTGACATGACTGATACCATGCTGTTGTGACGCACTAATCCTGTCACTCGGAGCGTAATGATATTCTATAACCTATGTGTCTAGGTGAGAAGCCATTTCAGTGTGAATTCACCGGCTGTGATCGGAAGTTTGCCAACAGCAGCGACCGCAAGAAGCACTCCCAGGTCCACACCAGCGCCAAACCTTACGACTGCAAGGCCCACGGCTGCTTCAAGTCCTACACGCACCCCAGCTCCCTCAGAAAGCACATGAAGGTCCACGTCAGCGCACTCAAATCCTCTCCTACCTCGGAACCCATAGACCTGTCGTTCACAGGGATTCTTGGGAAACGTAGTTCGCGGGATTACGCGGCGCCACGGACTAACTGCTCGTCCTCTAAGCTGTCGCTGCCCCAGGCGGTGTCGAACATTAAGGAGTGGTACGTGTGCACGAGGACGACTGGACAGGGACAGGACTATCTCGAACTCACCGCGGACGAGATCAAGTCGGAGCCTTGTAGTGACAATGAGGAGTACTACAAAGCGACGTAGTGGCAGTACGTCGGAAGGTGTAAACTGTGTCAGAAACAGAAGCTGACTGAAGAAAAGTGCCCGTCAACATGGCGACTGGCAGAGGCGATGGAGATCCACAATACATGTGAATCTCGGTGCCTTTATTCACAAATCGTCTCAGAGGACGGCCGCTGTTCTAGAATAGCTCTGGCTTTTGTTGCAGGCTACACAAGTGAGACGACGTGCACACAAGGGATCAGTCCATAGATTGACACTACTTCTACACTAAAATTCTCTGTGGGTTCAGGCACTGACGTCCCTGTGTTGTTTGATGATAAACCTTAGCCATGAGCCGTGTTGCCACAAGAGAATCCAGACGCAGGGCAGCATAGATAAACCCTCACGACAAAGACCCATATTCACAATGCAACTCGGCAGACGTGCTGATCCACAATCAGCTCACTGATCGTACCACGATCTGGAAGGTAAAACTGATCGTAGGTCAGCACTTCTGCCCTGAGACGCTTTGTGAATACAGACAAACCCGACTATTCAGGCACAAATTTGATTCTGGAAGTTTTTTCAGGTGTGCTTGATTCACCGTAATTAGCACTTTTGGGTTTAGTCTGTTGTTGCCTGTGTGTTCCAGGCAAGCTTCAAATCAAGTGCTTCTCTAATTATTTGATGTATTATAATTGACCCGAGTCTGCCTGTTGAACCATGAAATACAGAGAACAACAGGGTATCCAATAAACCATTCATTACCTGAGTTGAGCAGCCCGAGTTCAGGCCCAAAAGCTGTTTGGAAAAAATATCTGAATACATTTTTTCAATTTTCCCTTTTCAACACTCAATTCCCTATAGAAGCTGTTCATGATGGCGTTAGCGACTTGGGTGTGAAACGGTGATGAATTATTAATGTGAGACTTGCTGCCAGACGTGACTGTGATGGTGAGGGAGCCTTTGTTTACATCCTGACTGTGCTGACTTGTGTGATGGTCATTGTAGTTCACATGGTGACTGTGTGATGGTCATTGTAGTTTTCTGTTGAGAAGTGAAGAGCTACATACATCTGTCGTATTTCATTTTGAGAACATTTATTGTTGTTCAGATCTATTTGCTCAACCTTTAATACTGCCTCATTAAACCTAATTTTACGTTGTTACATGCTTGTTATTTATTTTGTTTTTTGTGATGTCAGTCTATGTTAAAAAATATATATTCCTAGATTAAACTAATAAATTGTCATTGCTCGCTAAGAAGCAGGATTGACATGAAAAATCATACTGACCTTATGTGGTCACACATCTTTTGTTTAGGGTAGCAGTATGAGTGACCTATGTCTTGTTGGTCCTATAGAAGTGCCATGTCAGTAGTGTGACTCCGCTCGATTGAAGGGCCTTGAGTAGAGTAGCCAAACCAAACAAACACTAACCTGTTGCAAGGCGTGGGTAGAGAGCAAGTCAGCGAATGAGCGGGGGGGGGGGGGGG